>JASDQU010196666.1:19835-35370 GCA_032191745.1 Picea mariana | reverse complement strand
GGCTAAAGATTCCACTTGGGAAGATGAGTCTTTTATACAGAAGCATCCAGAGTTAATCAAGCATTGTGGACAACACTTTTCTCAAGGGGAGGGGCATGTTAATCCCTAAATACTGCCTCATTACCCCTTAATTGGGGCATATTACATTAGTATTGCTATTTTATTTATGTTGGCGTAAGTCCATTAGTTGTAATTGTATATCCTAGTATCCTATGTATACCAAGGAGACATTTTCATTTGGAATCATCTTGTAATTGGACATTTATGTGGGCATAAGGAGGTTTCCCCCTCGAAGAGGCTTATTATCTAAATTTCTCTCTTTTTCAAGGCATTGAGTACTTATTCTGAGGTTTTTCTATTCTATATTGATATTTGATTCTTAACAGTATTATAATCAAACATTCATCATAACAAAATCATGACAATTCATGTGAATCAGTCATCCATGAACTCTCTCAGTGCCAGAGGCAAATAAGATGTAGAAAGAAACCTAATTTAGATTAATCAAGAAATCTCAGATCAAAATACATAACCAGAGTACTAGAGACTTCACTAAAAATTTACAATATGGGAGCTTGGCTCTACCATCGACCCTAACAAAATATCAAAACTGAGTATTTATACTCAGAGAAACTCGCCAACACCAATGGCGTTGTTGTAGGTGAATCCCCCCGCAGACAAGTGGATTCCCTCTTGGTCTCTAGACTCCTAATACCAAGAGAAAAAATTTCTTAACATGGACATTGACATCCTTTTAGATCTAATCAAGATAATATATGAAGAAGAAGAAGAAAGATATGTATCTTGTTAATGGCATTTGTCCTCACAAAGTCCAGGCTGAGCTCCAATCCTGAGCTCCTCGATAGGTCCTATAGAACAAACAAAGAGACAATCGAATTCCTATTCTACTGAGATGATATCAAACATATATCCATATACTACAAACAAAATCATATAGAATAGGCATAAGTTTGAAAGAAATAGGCCAAGCATTGATTATTAATGAGAACAAGTAAAAGTACTTACAATCCTTTGATGAGGGTGCAACAACTTCTTCCAGTTATCCTTGTCCAACCCCTTTGTTCAAGTAATCTACACTGATTTCTCTAATGACATCTCACTTATGAGATCATAAGTGTCACATCTCCAATCTCTTATGTTCATACCAATTATAGGATCATAAGTTTGGTATGAATCTCTAGTCTCTATCCCATGTACCTTTCACCATGAGAAGGCCTCCTTATATAACTTTGGAGAGGTCAAACCACTTGAGAGATATTTGGGATAAGTTGAGGATTCCTCTCCTTTAGTTGAGGATCTTCCCTAATATCATTCCTTGACCATCTATTTGAATCCAACCACCTTCAGGAATTGAGGGATTCTTCCCTTATTTGTCTCAACAAACCCAAAACTTTCTGAGAAAAGGGTGGCGCTCCCCCAAAAGGGTGCATAGGGTGCTCAAACACTCCCCCAAAAGGGTGCACAGGGCACTCAAACACTCCCCCAAAGAGGCTTTGGGAATGCCAACACTCCCTAACAGTGGGTAGGGGAGATCTCCTCTCCAAAATCCATTTTTTAGTGGTTCTTTCAGTGGCAAAAGGTTTGTACTTCCTGTCAAGTGACTTCTCTTCTTCAAAACTAGTCTTTGGGGTGTCTTAAGTGTCTTTGTGATGTCATTAGAGGCACGGCATGGGAAATATGGAAGTATGATGTTTATTACACTTGCAACACTTGTGTTCAAGATGCGACACTTGCAGACAAGATGCAACACTTATAACACTTGTAATGACGACACTTGCGACACTATTGAAGTTAATAATTTTGATGTGTAACAGATTGCCCCCAAAAGTATGAAGTTAGAATACGATGATGACTGAATTACTTTGTAGACTTTTTCGAGCAAGGGTATGGATGCAGAGAAATTGGAAAAGGATGCACACAACCATCAAACAAATATTATGACATGTTTCAAAACCCAAGGCAGGCATACCTATGCTTGAGTGATAAAGACTTTTTAGGTATGGTTGCCATAAAATACACTGCATATCCATAATTATATTGACAAAATGGTATAGACACTGTAGATACAATGTGGATCTATACTCCTATGACCTAAACTGACCGTAGCCATGAAGAATACCCAGTGGATCAACGAGATGACAAGACATATCCACGACCAATACAAAGTGGATCTATGTAACAATATATATGCCATAGTTCAAAAGAAATCCTTCGCAACCTGGGAAAAGTACATATAAGAGTGATAAATAAACCCAGTGTATTCTTACCAATCCCTATGTAGTACGAATCTAGCCATGTGAATAGATGTTCTAATGTTGAACATGGCAGAGACCACTTGATTACCGGTCAATGATGTAAACCGTTAACAAGCGTGAGGGAAATCACCATTGATGTCAATGATTCCCTAGGTACTCTAGTACATTCCAACGAATGTGAATGGATGAGCTGAAGTCAAACATCCATGGAATCATCTAATTAGGGGTCAATGATGTAAACCCATTGTTGGACATAAGGAGGCCCACCATTGAGGCATGCAGGTCCCAAGGTACTAACTGGTTTCTAAGTCTAGTTCCTGGATAATGTGTTGAATTCGACAGGAAAAGACTCGTCGAAGGAGGTCCTTGATGTATCCCCCATCAATGACATGAAACTGACACAGAGATGTAATTGGTATATCAAATGAACATGGAATCACATGGATTTTGAAACAAGATATTTGTGATGGCTGACTCTCGAGGCAGATACTTCCCTTTAACAGTGAGGCACAACAACAAAAACTTGACATGGACCAAAACACGATAATGCAGTGGATGTTGTGACTTTCGTTAGGTGAACCAAAGGAGTAAAATAAACTCAGAGGATTGGCTTAGTGCAGAGGTTCAGCGGATTAAACTGCGTGCAAAGACAAAGTGTCATGTTCAAGAGCAATCGTAAGAGTTACTGGTAGTGTTCTCAAAAATTGCTTGGCTTGCTTCCTTCAATTTTCCCCCCATCTAGATAGATGGGTACCTCTTTTTAATATAACGAGCTTGAGGAGGGTAACACATGCTCGATATGACTCACCTTTGGTAAGTCCCTCTTCCTTTGTTTAGCGAACTGGAAGAATTAAGGGTTCGGTCCTGTATGGGCCCTTCAATGTATGATTGTTTAACGAGTCTAGAGAAGGTAAACTCAGTGTTTTTTTCATATTTAGAGAGTCTGAAAACAACTTAAAGATGAATCCAATGTTGTCCTTTTTTGTAATGTTAGTCTCACGAGGCTGAAAAAGAGATAAATTATCACTCGAAAGACGCCATTTCAAACCTTTTAATGAGTGGGGAAGGAAGCAAGAATACTCAGAAATCTTTTCATGTTTAGAGAGTCTGAAAAGAGCTTAAAGATGACTCCAAGGGGCTCCTTTTTCGTATATCCATCCAGGTCCGAAAAAGAGATAAAAGTTTACCCGGTTGCATTCTCATGTATTTATGAGCACGAGAAAGAACAAAGACTAAGCTCGGTATGCCCCCAGCTTGAAAGCTAGTGACTTAACTCCAGAATGATCATCAAAGGCTAGAGACATGCCCTCCAAGCTTCAATTCATTCACTAACTTTGAGGTTGTCCCCAGTTTCTCTATTGAATGGAAAAAAAGGAAAAGGGTGGATGAAATGAAGGTTCAAGAGAGGTGATTATTTCATTTTTTAATGATCTTGACATGGGAAAAGAACTATGCTCAGGGCTCTGGGTTCAATCCCCATATCGTTGTTTCATTTTTTAACGAGCTTACTACCAAGAGGAGAAACTGTGCTCATGACCTCTGTTTCATTTTTTAACAAGATTTCCATAGAGAGAAAAACTTTTCTCGTGGACTCTTCTTGATCATGGATTCCAAGAGAATAACGCTCTGGAAGGACACCATGTCAAGGGGCAAAAACCGGTCATGGCTTTCAAGAGATCTTCGTTGGATGGAAGAAAATCACTCTGGAAGGAACACATGTCGAGGGTTGCGACAGGGGTAAGGAGATCAAGCTCCAATAACCCTACCGAAGAGATCACCGTGTCAACTATCGGATCCAAATCATCGGAAGTCAAAGGCATGGGGGACAACACCACATAGTTGACATGTGGTGGGGGTGATACTGTTTTCATATAAGAACCATTTAGGGAGGTAATCCAGTGAGGAACGATGAATGAAAGTTGATCAATAATCACCATGCTTCATCATGTGGGAAATATATCACACGAAAAAGAGTGGACACAACAAATTTCATGGAATAGACATAATCTCTCCCAAGGAGTAAAGAGAAATACAAAGGGTCTCAGACTACCATGACATCAATAAAGACAGTTTTCCCTCCCAACATTATGGAAAATTGAGTTAGGGTCCCTAAAGGTTGACTAGTTCTTTTGTTAAAAGATAACAGATTCTGTGTAATTGGTGCAAGCTGAGGACAACCCAAAGCATGCCAAGAAACATAGGACAAAATACTAATGGATGCACCTTCATCTATCAACATTTGAGGAATGTCCCGACCACAAACCTGTAATGTAATCTGGAAAGGAATGTGAGAAGGAAGACGAGGTCTGGTTAGTGCACCCGAATAAAAAAGGATCACTTCATTGCTTGGAGGGAGTTTTGTGGGAGAAGGAGGAATGCCCCCCAACAAGGAAAATTCTATATCAATGAGAAAAACATGGGCAATATCGGGTTTAATCTCTAGAGGGAGAGTAGGATCGACTGACAATGGGATCAAATCGACCACACTGGCACTCTTTAGAGGAAGATTGGGATTGACTGATGAAGTATCCGAAGCAACCACTTTGGCACTCTTTGGATGAAGGGTGGGACTGACCAAGGAAGGGATTGGATCAGTCACTTTGGAACTCTTCAAGGGAGGAATGGGATCAAACGATGAAAGAACCAAATCGACCACATTGACACTTTTTGGATGAAGGGTGGGGCTGACAAATGATGGGATTGGATCAGTCACTTTGGTTTAACTTTGTAAATGAAGAGTGGGGATGATCGATGATGGAACTAGATCAACTACTTCGGTGAGTGGTTCAATCGAGGAGGAAACTAGATTGACCACCTGATCAACCGGATTGACCAGGGATGGAACTGAATTAACCATTCCATCAACTAATGATGGGTTGGAGGAAATATTTTGAAGTTGAAGTTTTTCCAAAAGGGAAGAAGCCTCGTCCATACGAGGGAAAAGGTGAGAATAATGATCACCTTCGCATAACATACAAGAAAATTTGACAGTTCTCTTCTTCTTACCAACCTTGATGTCACTAGTTGACGGGGTATCACCGACATGACCAACAGAGGCTGATGACATGGAGGACCACATTTCTAAGACCTTGGGAATACTAGGGAAATCCCTCAGAAATTGGTCACTCTTACAAAGACTGCAAGGGAATTTGGGTTTCGTATTCTTCATTTTAATCTTGTTGACCTCATCAACACTCCCAGTACTATTAGTAGTAGTTGGTTGCTTGGATCCAACATCTGACATTGTTGGAACCTTGGTCTTTCATGGGTTCTTCTTCTTCTTCTCTTTCTATTTCTTCTTCTTCTGATCAACCTGACTACTTGCTTTAGATATTTCACTAGGCGGAGAACGAGAAAGGGAAGGAGACTTAATGGGTGAGGAAGATGAAAAGTTGACATGAGGTTGATGTGTGGGTGGTGTACTGACATCCAAATTATTAGGTGAATTTGAAGCATTGAGAGGATTCAAGATCACCGGAGTGGGGAACAACCAAACCAGTAATCCGATGGTGAGTCCCAGAAGACTTAGTGTGGCAATGTACAGAGGATCAAAGTTTCCAAAATAAAGAAAGGTATAAGGTTCCCCAGGAGAAAGGTTTCCTCCATTGGTACTCTCAGATATTTATGCCATTAACACTGACTTGACCTAAGGTCCACTAAGTAACACAACCAACACATGCTATGAATGTAAGAAGAAAACAATCAAACAAAACCTTCTCACAATGAAACCACTAGTTGGTGATGAAATCCAACGTCGCGAGATCAAAATAGGAAGAGGCGGGGATAGAGCGGGTGGATCAGTTATGTTGGTGACTTGCTTAACAGACTTATGCCTTGGTACAAGCTTCGATGCATTAATTATGGATTTACCCTCCAAGGATCCCGAGTGAGTTTGATCAACGTCTATTCTAGCTATAGTGAGACTTCCCTTCACTTTCACCTTGTGTGAGACCCTAAATATTATGGCTACTAAGGTCACCAATTCGCAGTCAACCCCTGGGCGGGTACAATCAATAGTCCAATATGAACGTATGGGAAGGATAACAAGTCCAAAATCAACTTGAGATGCTCCCACACATAATCATGGGTATACCCTCAAGTGACCCTCAATATACGATCCGACCACTAAAAACAGTTGAACCATGAAGGGATAATCTTCGTAACTCACTCGAATGGGACCTCGTGCGTAACCCCTGTGTGAGAGGGGGATCCCAGAAAGCCTATATGACAATTGGATTTTCTCTCCCCATTGCAAGATGCTAAGTTTGTTTGATAGCTTTGGAAAGTTATCCTTTCAACCTATTCCAAAGCCCTACACCTTAAACTAATGTAGGTTTTCTAGCAAAGATGTAAAAATTTTGATAAATTTTAGTTAAGCATTGATTTTAGTGGTTGTTGTTTACTTAGAGGTGTATGAGAGTGAAAACTGATGATATTATGAGTCAGTTCCCAAAACATGCATAAGAAATGATAAACAATATTTTATTTCAATGAATGTCTAATTAAGGGAAGGAGAAGGATTTTCCTTTCAATGTCAAACACTAAGATGCAATGACCTCACGCAATAGTCCTCAATAAGGAATCCAATGTAATGCTAAAATGTTTATATGTGACTGATAACTAGTAGATGTAAAGCTTCCTATGTTAATCGTACTTCAAGAGTTGTGAGATTTAAGCAATCTGGAAGCAAACTTCACATAAACCAAAAGACACCCTTGTTGTGATCAAACAAGAAACAGGAAGCCAAAAACTCAAAAGGGAGGAAAAATATCATGGAAAATATGACTCAAAGATCAGAAAGAAAAGTACAAGAGACCTTTGAAACTCCTTACAAAGTTTTCACTCACTCAGATAAACGAGAAGAAAATGACAAATTGACTTCAAATTGTGAAGGACAAAGAGTTATTGCAAAGTAAGGACAAATGTAAAAAACCCCAAACCAAAGAGGATGAATCCTTAGAAAACAAGGTGTTGAAGGCCAATACCAAGATCAACTGAGAGTATGAGACCCCGAGCAAATGCAAAAGGCAAAAAATCAACCCATAAATTGAAAAACTAGAGGGTTTTTCACTGAAAATGGGGTAGCTCTCTAGTGTAAGGGGTACTAGAGTGCTCCAACACTCTTTGTAATACCACCAGGGAGTGTTATCTCTTTTATAACAAGGGCAGGGGAGCGCTCAGCTGCAAAAGCTCAGAAAAATGCCTAGAAACTCAAAAACTCAAGGACATTCAGTCAATCAGGGTGATCATGATGACATAAAGAGGCAATCAAACAAATCTAAGAATAAAAAAAACAATATGAAGAAGGTCAAGTGAGTGGGAAAAGGGCCAAAACAATATCTGGGAATGGAAACAAAAATCAGAGCTTCTCTCCAGTGGAGTTGCCAATTTTTGTTGTAGGTGAATGCCCCTACGTACAAGTGGATTCCCTCTTGGTCTCTAGACTCCTAAGACCAAGACAGAAAAGTGCTTAACATGGACATTGAAATCCTTTTATATCTAATCAAGATAATATACAAAGGAGAAGAAGAAAGATATGTACCTTGCTAATGTCATTTGTCCTTGGAAAGTCCAGGCTGAGCTCCAATCCTGAGCTCCTCGATAGGTCCTATAGAAAAAACAAAGTTGCAATGGACTTCCTACTCTACTATGATTAGCTAAAGAATAGATCCATCTACTACAGACAAACTCATATGGAACAGGCATAAGTTTGAAAGAAACATGCCAAGCATTGATTATTAATGAGAACAAGTAAAAGTACTTACAATCCTTTGATGAGGGTGCAACAGATTCTTCCAGTTCTCCTTGTCCAACCCCTTTGATCAAGTAATATACACTAATTTCTCTAATGAAATCTCACTTATGAGATCATAAGTGTCATATCTCCAATCTCTTATGTTCATACCACTTACAAGATCATAAGTTTTGTATGAATCTCTAGTCTCTATCCCATGTACCTTTCACCATGAGAAGCCCTCTTTATATAACCTTGGAGAGGTTCAACCACTTGAGAGATGTTTGGGATAAGTTGAGGATTACTCTCCTTCAGTTGAGGATCTTCCCTAAGATCATTCTTTGACCATCTATTCAAATCCAACCACCTTCAGGAATTGAGAGATTCTTCCCTGATTTGTCTCAACAAACCCAAAACTTGCTTGGAAAAGGGTAGCGCTCCCCCAAAAGGCTGAACAGGGTGCTCAAACACTCCCCCAAAGAGGCTCAGGGAGTGCCAACACTCCTTGACAGTGGTTAGGGGAGAACTCCTCTCCAAAATCCATTTTTTAGTGGTTCTTTCAGTGCCAAAAGGTTTGTACTCCCTGTCAAGTGACTTCTCTTCTTCAAAACTAGTCTTTGGGGTGTCTTAAGTGTCTTTGTGATTTCATTAGAGGCACGACATGGGCAATATGGAAGTATGATTTTTATGACACTTGAAACACTTGTGGTCAAGATGCGACACTTGTGGACAAGATGCAACACTTATAACACTTGTAATGCCGACGCTTGCGACACTATTGAAGTGAGTAATTTTGATGTGTAACAGGTGTGACTTGGCTACTTCATTCAAAGCTTCATGTATGCACCTTATTCTGTTAGTCTGTGCTTGAATTCTTCTGTCAGATGTAATATCATATCAGTATGGGCTTTGTAGGAGAATTCATTGATAGGGAGACCTTGGGTAGACAGCCTGCCTCCAAGGCCGATGCTTCCATGCTTTCCATTTACGGGGTTAAACGAGGTTTCAATTACTTCCCCCTATTTCCATTAACTAACTGCATCAGGATTAGGATGGAGCCAGACACCCATGAATTCCCCAGGCAAGCTCTTGACGTCTTTGAGTCAATTCTGGTGTCTCGAGGCCACATAAATCTTCCTCTGTAACCAACTCGGGTGCTCCAGTCTTTTTCACAGCTCCTACCCTATCCATCATTCCATGTGACTTTGGACTATGACCATACACATCCCCTGCATGAAATTTAAGGATTTCACCTGTTGGGAGTTTTCAACCCCCTTGATTTCAAATATCCTGATGTTCGATCCTGCGAAATGACCCATCTAGATAAACGGTTAGATTTTCTTTAAAATTGACGGCCAAAATCATTCCCTTGAACAATATTAGCCACCCACCGCTCGATAGGAACTTTCCATTTATTTATAGATTTCCTTCCATATGACCGTAGGCTGTTCTCATGGGCCCAAATCTCATGTGCGTTGCGATTTTGCATTTTGCGAACTCAGATCGAGTGACACGCGTCCCTTTGCAATGGATGGCCTAGATCATATAAGCGCTTTAGAACCCTGGGATATGAGGAACCCTCACTGTTGAAGGAAAATCTCCCTGCGGAAAGGTAGATCTCTTCAAAGAGCTAGACTCTTAACTCTAAGATAGAAAGTGCTTATCATGGTCACTAACTTCCTTTTAGATCTAGGTGGACTAGTGTGTGAGNAAGATTAGTCCGAAATAGTTCTATCTACTAAAGAGACAAATTCATGTGAGACTGAACACGAATTAGAAAGAAACATGGCAATCAAATTATATTAATGAGGACAAAACATTGCTTACAGCCGTAGATGAATTGCATCAATTTCGTCAAGTCCTCCTTGTCTAACCCTTGCTCAAAAGATCCACGATCTAAATGATGGTAGCTTCATTGATTTCTCCCTATGAGATCATAAGTCCCTTGCTTCCAAATCACCTCTGTTCCAACACCACTTATAAGATCATAATTTTGGTGTGATTCTCCTTTTTCCAATCCTTCTTTCACCATTAGAAAGCTTGCTTATATAGCCTTGGAGAGGCTTTAACCACTTGAGATATCCTTGGGGAAGTTGAGGATTTGCCTCCTTCAGTTGAGGATCTGCCCTAAGATCATGGCTGGACTAGGGATTCGAACCCAACTTCCTTCCAATAATGAAAGGATCCTTTCCCCATTCATCTCAACAACTTAACCACTGCCCATAATAGGTAGCACTCCCTCAAAAGGGCCATTAGAGCACTATAGCACTCCCTAGTAGTGTTTAGGGGAGCGCCAGCACTCATAAAGACACCAACGCTCCCTTAGAAGGGTGAAAGGAGATTTATAATGCTCCCAAATAGTGTAAGGGGGAGCGCCAGCACTCCCATAAGAGGTATAGGGGAGCGCTCTCTTTCAAAATTTAATTTTTTGAGTGTTTTCAGATGGAAAAAGGTTCATGAGCCTAGTTAACCTTCCCTCCTCTTTTAAATCAAGTGTTTGACATGTGCCAAGTGTCCTCCTGATGTTGTTTATAGGCACGACATGGGCATCATGGCAGTATGCTTTCTTTAACACTTGCAACACTTGTGAGGAAAAAGTGACACTTGCGAACCTTGTAATGATGACACTTGCGACACTATCAAAGTGAGTATTTTTTATGTGTAACACTCACTATGGACCTCCCGAAATGACTTCTTCCACGGTTTAGATCTCGTGCCATGTGCCCTTATGAGATGGATTTCCCAGATCATATCAGTGCTTTGGTGTTCACGAGTCTTCATGACTCACCCTTTCACTGCTCCATCTTGTGAGTCAGTGAAATGCTAATATTGCGCTATGTGCCTTTCCCAGGATCAAGAGATAGGATGTACCTCACGATTTCAGACCTTCTATATGATGCTATACTCCATGTAACTTTATGATCTTGATCACCCGATGGATGTCGATCTGCTCTACTTGATGAATCTTCATTGTTGAAAGCTAATCTTGCTTGCTCACTTGATTTGAGTCAATATCAAATTTCTCTGAGTGTTTCTCTTGTGCTTATGGCTGTGGTCTCTATAGATGAATATTGGATGACTAACTAAGAGCTCAGGGAGGTAAAAAGATCAGTGACATAGGTAAAGAGAGAGAAGTGATCGACCTTAGAGAAAACATAAAGGCTTAGGGATGACACCTCTCGGGTAGATAAAGAAGAAAACTATAATATGAAAGGACAAACCTTATGATCAGGTCTACAAAAGGAAGAGTGACAGACAAAATACAGACTTAGGTAGAAAACACAAACCCCTAAGGCTTTGACAATTTTATGTGATGACATAATTTTCCCTTCTTTCTCCATGCAGTTAGGGGGAAAGACCGTGTGCATCAAAGTTGAAGTGGTCGATGCACCTCTCGACTACAACCTTCTGTTAATAAAGAGTTAGACCTATGCTATGCATGCAGTTGTCGCTACACTTTTTCGGGTCTTATTGTTTCCACACGAGGGTCAGATAGTGTCCATTGATCAATTGTCCTTCTCCCATCCTCACCCTTCATCGGGGGCATCCACGGTCCTGATGATTGATATCCCTCAACCCGACATCATCAAAGTAGGGGTTGGATTGTGCCCACCTTTTATGGGTACTTTCGATTACCCGACTCCGTTCAATGATGTCAAGTTCATATCAGTTATCCCCAACCAACCTAAGGCTGACATATTTCATTTGTCCTTGTTTCGTATGACTTAATTTAACGATCTGTGGACTCTTCCTTCCCAATCGTCCATGATGGAAGGGACAGGCCATCATGGCATGGCCATGACCTTGTTCATGGTAGAAGTTGCGTACTCTATAGTCCAACAAGCTTCCGACGACCCCGATCCGACTCCCGCACAGGATTTAGATCCAGTTCTCGAGCCTATTTGTGATCAATATTCCCTTGCCACTACCAATTCTTTAGACTTGGTATTTCCCTCATATGAGGATATTATTGAGGAATTGATTGGTCTAGACAGACCCTAGGACGATCTCCATCACAAATATTATTTTCTACCAGAATTAAGAAGAATAGAGGCAGGAGAATTTATGTTGTGTATGATGGGAGATAGGTCTTGTCCTATTAATCCTCTGGCTACGCAAGAAGTATACACCGAGGGTAATATGGTAACCATCGCTGAAATGATACCTATTGACATCTATAGAAACCATAGCATCATGGAGAATGTCTTTGTTGGAGAGGACTACTGCCCTGAGGAGATTCAAATCTATACATATTTATTTAAATAATTATGCGCCGCTTTTGCCTAGTCTTACGAGGAAATGCTAGGCATAGATCCAAGAATCATCTAACATGAAATAATGATGTATCTTGACGCTAAGACGGTCTGGCAGAAGCTACGTCTAGTTAATTCTAGGAAAGCAATAGCTATTAAGGCTGACGTAGAGAAACTGCTCAAAGTCGGTTTCATCTACCCCGTCCAGTTGACTCAATGGGTGTCAAATCTTGTTCTAGTCAATAAAAAGAAGAGAACGATTCGCGTATGTATGGACTTTCGTAATCTGAATAAGGCCTATCCCAAGGATAATTTCCCCACCACGTTCATTGACCAGATTTTTGATGAGTGTGCAGGTTGTGATGTCTTTTATTTCATGGATAGTTTTTTGGGATACAATCAGATATAGATTAAGCCCGAATACATCATAATTTTTTTTTTACCTATCCATGGGGTGCATTTGCTTATTGGAAGATGCCTTTTGGCCTCAAGAATGTTGGAGCCACTTTTTAGTGGGCCATGTCGTTTTATTTCCATGACCTAAGACACATAGTCAAGGCTTATCTCGATGATTTAACATCATTATCTCATAAGGGAGTTCATCATCCCACACACCTTCGACTAATCTTTGAGTGATGTCGCTACTATCGGATTCACTTGAATACAAAAAAGTGCATTTTTTTGTGACATCGGGTCCTCTACTAGGTTTCATAGTTTCAACAATAGGGATCATGGTTGATCCTATAAAGGTTGAGGTGATAGTTCAGTTGCCTCCCCCATGCACAGCCCTCAGCTTCATAGTTTACAGGGTAAAGCCAACTTTCTTCGGCGTTTTATCGCAAACTATGTCTAGATCACAAAAGGGTCCATGTGTTTACTGAAGAAGGATGTTCCTTTCTATTTGAATGAAGCTGCTCAACGCTCTTTCGAAGCATTGAAATGCACCCTCACATCTACCCCTCTGCTTTTCCCACTCAATTATAATAAAGATTTCTTATTGTACTTGGCCGCTGCAGAGTCAACCATCGGTATGGTATTGGTTCAAGAGGACGATCTTCTTGAAGAGCATGTGATTTATTACCTAAGCCAAGGCCTGGTTGGACCAGAACTCAACTACTCCCATGTTGGGAAGATAGCATTGGCAGTAGTGCATGTTGTCCTACAGTTTCGTCATTATATCTTGCTTCGCAAGATCACCGTTGTTGCCATTGTGAATTTGTTCCAATACGTGTTGACACGACATGTAATCGATGAAAAGATTAGTAGATGGATTGTTATCCTCCAGTAATTTGACTTGGATTTCGTCTCCTCGAAGTCCAAAAAATCGCTGGTCTTTACAGAACTTATCTTAGAACTTTCGATCGAATCAGGTGATGTTACGCCCAAAGAATCACCGATTAAAGGAGATCTTTTTCTGATTTCATCTTCGGACCCCTGGTATGGAGATATAATAGTATATCTCTAGAATTTGAAGTGGCCCGCCTCTTCTTCTCACGATGAGAGTCGACGCATATGCTACCATGCAAAAAACTATCTCATACTCAATGAAAATTTGTATCATTGAGGTGTATATTGCATCCTTCGTTGGTGTCTCACTCATGAAGAAGAGAAACTCATGGTTAATGACTACCACACTGGAGCATGTGGTGGTCATTTGTCTGGGTTGGAAATATTCCAAAAGATTCTACGAGCTGGTTACTTTTGGCTGACATTATTCAAGGATTGCGTTGAATCAGTCAAGAAGTTCCACCCATACCAGATCTTCTCTCGGAAGATGAGGGCACATCCTTTTCCCATGTTTCCCGTCATTAATATTTGTCCCTTCACCAAGTGGGGGATTGATTATACTACATGCCACCCCCCTTCATCCAGGGGGAATTGTTATATCATTGTAGTGGTAGACTACTTCAAAAAGTGGGTCAAGGCTATGCCAACGTTCAATAATGATGGAGAGACAACAACTCTCTTTCTATTTAACCAGATAATAGCAAGGTTCAACATCCCGAGGGAGATTGTCACTGACCATGGTAGTCACTTTCAGAATAAAATGATGTCTAACTTAACGTCAAATCTTGGGTTGAGGCAAGAGAATTCATCACCCTACTACTCACAAGTGAATGGTCAAGTGGAAGCTATGAATAAGTCTCTCAAGACTATTCTACAGTGAACGATCAATTCTACCAACTCAAATTGGCATTTGGTGTTGTAATCGACATTGTGGGCCTACCGAACATCTGTAAAGACTGCCATCAGTTTCTCACCTTTTCACCTCGTTTATGGGCTAGAGCAAGTCTTGCCAATAGAGTTCTAGATCCCATATCTAAATTTGGCAGTAGAGTTATTACCAGACACTTCACCTCTTGAGGAATGATTATTATATCTCGAGCAGCTCGATGAGAAACGTCATGATGTAGCCTTGGCTAATGAGGCTCACAAGCAATAAGTCAAGTGTCAGTATGATCGGTCTGTTTTTCCTTAGATTTTCTCCGAAGGCGACCTTATCCTGGTCTATGACCAAGATAAGGATCCCATGGGGGCAGGAAAGTTCAAACACATGTGGTTCGTACCATTCATTGTGAAGGAGGTACTAAAGAAGGGCACTTAACATCTAGTTGATTTTGAGGGAAATGCTTTATAGGATCCTAGAAATGGGCTCTATCTCAAGAAGTATTACTCGTAGGTGGGTCGCATTGGGTGACTTCTTGTACATATGTATATTTCTTATACAGTTAGTTTTTTGTCTTTTTGTTTTATGGATGTGTCGTTTTTTATTTCATATTTTTAACTATGGAAGATGTCAAGTGAATCACAGGTGTTCATTGGGTTCACGGACAACGCTAGCCAAAACACTCGGAGACTTGCTTCCGCAGCTTGGGTGATCTTCACACCTCAAGGCTAGTTGCTATCTTCTGGAGGTATATTTCTAGGTGATGCTACAAACAATGTCATCGCGTACAATGCAATAATAGAGTTTCTTCGTGACGCTTTGTTGCATGTTAGCTCCCACCTCCAAGTCTACTTAGATGCACAATTGGTTGTGTCCCAATTGAATAGGGTTTACTGCGTTTATGATCCTACTCTACACCAGCGATTCCTTAGGGTATGTCTCTTAGAACGATGCTTTGATTACATTACGTATATCCATGTTCCTAGGAGATTAAATCAAATCACAGATACTCTATCTAATCATGTATTAGATTGGCATATTGCACACACATAAAAAGAAGCGCACACATACACATGTACATACATTGTAAAAATGTGATCCATAA
>JASDQU010196666.1:1873-15697 GCA_032191745.1 Picea mariana | reverse complement strand
CAACATAAATAAAATAACATTAATAATATAATATGCCCCAATTAAGGGGTAATGAGCCAATATTGGGGCTTAACACCAACCATTATACATCATTGGCTTCTTGAAGATGGATACTGTACATGTATATCTTTGATTTTGAGATGTAGATTCGTTGTGTATTTATCGTGGCTACACATTATATAGTTATATGACATGGATCTGCGGTGTATTTGATTGCCAGCCATGTTTTATTTTGTCTCGAGCATGGGTATGCCCACCTCGGTGAGACAGTTGTTATTTTTTCAGATGGCACCTCCCAAATTATGGTCACGGGCTCACTCGCTTCGTACGTTGGTGAAGATTTGTAATGCATATCAGCCATAAAATTCTCTTCTAACCTCACACATTATGGGGCATCTTTTATAACCCTAAATTCCACCATACATGCACACCTGGCATCAGGCCTTGTTACTTGCTATTTTTTCCAAGCCATCACTGAGCAACTCTTCTTAAAAATACCATTTTTGAAGATGTACGTTCCCTGCACCACTACTTCCCGCATAAACATGCTTTCTGTAGCACTACATCTCACGTACATATGCTATTTGCACCATTACAACCCGCGTATACCCACAAATGTTGCAGAAAATAAAAATTTGCAAGGAATTCATTGAGATTACGGGCTATTGGGCAGTTTTCCAACTGTTCCACCGCCTATAGCCTGTCACCCAACACAATAACCATCCTTTTTTCATATAAAACGAGGTGTTGGGGTCTCATTCCAAATCTAATCATAATAACAGTGAAACTCTGCCTGTTTCACATCCCCTCCTTGCCCCAACAATTTGCAGCCACATTGTTAGATTTCCATGAGAATTTCCCTTTTTGTCCTTTTTCCTCAATCATAAGCCTATTCCATTTCCTCATAATAAGTGTGAGAGGAGAAAGATACGTGGAAGCGCAGTTGGAGCTTGGTGAAGAGGAGCCCAGACTAGGTTCAAGGAGCAATCATCGATCTCATTGTAAGTAAACTTTGTGATATCAATAAAAGGAATACTTTTTCTGTCCCAAAATATGACGTGTTTAATCTTTATGTTTGATTTATGTTTTATACTAACATCTAACCCATAATTCATATATGAGATGCATGTTTTGTAGTTCCTTGTTTGTCTGTTTTTGAATGTAGGTCAGCCTTGGGAGGAGGCTTGCACTCAGAGGAGTGATCAAACGTGAAAGGATCGACACCAAACGCGGAGTTAAGAGTATAATTACCGGATATTTTCACTTTGTATTTCTTGTATGAATGTGGGGTATATTCGGGGTAGTCTAAAGGCTACCACAAATATTGAAGGCTCAATTCTCTCATTTAATTCAAAGAAAAACATATTCTTCTGTATTTGGGGTAGCTTCTCCTGGATATTGTTCACTTCTTGGACCGTGACCTAATATTGTGAACTTGTATTAACCAACTATTCATTGTTTTTAAGTAAATCAATCTGGATCATCTCTTGGATGGCCACCTGAGTGTGTTCCTTATTCTTTCTGGAGCTTTGTTGGTTCATTTCTATTTCGATCTACCCCAAGGCCTATGAGATACTATTCCCTTTGAACTCAATCAAATTTTTATTTATTGATGATAATGCCTCTATGCAAGCGTCTTTTACATCTCTGGTAAGTTTCCTGCCTTCTTCCAGATTTGTTTCCCAGAATTTTAGGGCCATTTCGCCTCTTACTTGTTCATAATGAGAGAGAAGGGGAAGACTAGGGGTATTAGCTCTCTGCTTCCATATGATAACTTCTTCAAACTTAGACTGGGTTGAGCATGCCTCCTTTTCCTTGACATAAATATATTTTAGAGAAAGGATTACTACCTGATAGCATTTCTTGATAGCATCTGGTTTTTGATAGAGCTCTTGTTGGGAAACTTACAACCTCTCATTGACTTTTGATGCTTGTGTTTTGAAGGATGAAATTTCTATCGTTGTGTTCTCTGTTAGGGTCAATCTGGCTTGCAACTGCTCAATCAAATTTTCATGCTGAGTGATCAATCCTTTGCTTGTCTGTGAACTCTAGTAGTGTAGCTCAAGGTTATCCCGTAACTACTTAATTTAATGTTGATGACTAGCCCTGATTTGTTCAATGTCCTGGTTCATCCTACTTCTAATAGTTTGTTCTATACTGTATATATCATTTTTCATTTTTTCTACCAAGAGGCATTTTTGTCACAGTTGTTCGGTTAAATTTTCCATTGACCATTGATTGGCAGTGGAATAATACCCGAATGAACCTACAACTTCTTTCACAAACTCTGGACCATCATGGTATTTCCCATCATACACCAATATTTTCCTTTTATTGATAACTCCATCCTTTTGGTGAGATTCTCTCTTTAAGATAGATTATCGTTTCTTGTTGAAAAAGAAATCTGAGGGAGGGATATCTTCGAGAAAGATAGGAGTAAGATCACCTACAAAATTGAGTTCGAAACTAGGATTTTTGAAGCTAGTCTGTAAAGGGGTTAATGATGTAATAGGAGACATAATTTGTGTCAAAGGTTCATGTCCTATTATATTCAGGGTGCTAGTAGGAGTAGTTGGTGTTGAAGGAGGGGAAAATTGTCCCAAATTCATGAAAGCTTCAAATCAAGCTAACACCTGTGGATCATTCAGTCCTGACAATGACACTCTTATTTCATGAAATAACACTTCTGGGATTTTTGGGACTTCCTCAACTTTGTGCTTAGCGGAGAAACTTGGCTCAAATCCTGTAGGCCTAGCTTCCTATGACGAAGGCGTGGGTATTGATTCTCCTTGAAATATATTTGGTAAACTGTTTCATCTATGTTTCTAAAAGCTAAGGAAGCCAACTTGTTGGTCAGGAGGCAGAGTCTAGAATCTTCTTTGGACTTCCTCATAATATCTAACTCCCCTGAACATTTCTTCATAACGAGAATTCTCATGGATGTATCGCTTCATGTTAAACTAAGCCAGATGATTTTCCACTATATTATATGGATCATGCTTCTTGAACTCAACGTCAACTAATTTGACATCTTCCAGGGCCGTGGCCTCAAATTTAGAATGACCAAAATCCAATAGTGTGAACATGTCAACTTGAATGGGGAAAGTTGGCCAAACTTTTTTTCTGAGCTGCTTTTAATGCCTTGCTAATACCTCCTGCTACCGTCTGGTATGCCACTTATATGCACACCAACTTGTTGGGTAAAAAATGTGGGAGGGCATGAGGAGGAAAAAAACAACCAAATACTCTTATATAGGAGAAATTCTCCTCAATGAACATGTCTTCAAGTTTTCCCAAGTTCCCCATAATCCTTTTTGAAATTCAGGGTGGCGGGTGACCGTAAATAGATACATGAATAGGCACTACAACGTTGTGACAAATTTAGTAAAATAAATATTTGGCGCTCTCCTCCCATTATTTGGAGTGATAGAAATGAATTGGCTCAGAACTGGTCGGGGTCCATCTCTAGTTCATTAGGGAAAAATGGTTCATGAAAAAAATGGCATCCATAACATATGTCGACATGTAAAAAGGGGTAGGCTACCCTTTTGATTTTGTTGATTTATTCTCAACGATTTCCTTGGCCAAATTATCAGATAGCCTTTTGTACCAATTGAAGGTATAACCCTCAACTACCTCGTTAATGATGGATACCCACTCAATTGAGAAATGTGTAGGGTTCTTCTTCCCAAACAGGCGACAAAGCATCATGGCTACATACAACATATGAGAATATAAAGACATCGTGGCATACATACCATGACCATCGTCTCTAAATTTTTCCAGATCTTCCCACTGGGACTTGACTATATCATGACCATTTCTACCATATTGGGTGCATTCCTTTCTCTCAAAATAAAGAATAAATGCAGCATTGTAAGTGTATTTAGGGGTAGGGGAAATTTTGTACATCACTTGTAGATGCTCTGGTCGGAAAGAGTCGACGACAACCTGTAGGTGGTTGATGATGCTCCTGGTTTAGATGTCAACATTTTCCAAAGCCCAATTTATCATATCATTGTAGGGTATGATTCTTGGTCGTGAAACGATCTTATATAGCTCCGACTGCGCTACATGTCTGAGATTAGCTATAAAGGACTTGCTGTGTTCTTTGGCAGAGTCGTCTAGAGAGTTAATGATCTCATGATCTAAGACATCAAAAACCTTCTTCCAAGTTTTAATGGCATCCAAAACTCGCAGAGTCTTGTCTAATAGAATATCTTCATTTGGATTTGAATCATCACCCGATGCCTCAAGCATTTTTGCATCTTTTCGTGGTGCCATAATCCTAAAAAAAATAGAATTATCCTACCTACGATCATAGAAGTTTGTAATCTCTACACGGAATAGAAAACTGCTAATTGAAAATGGTAAAAATGATTTTGAAATTTGAAGTGCTTTATTCAAAACAGTCTATCGATCTTCATATAGCTTTACTGACGAAGAATTTATTAAAATTAATAGAATTCATTACCTGGTGATTCACAATATTTATTTGAAATCATTAACCTTAATCAATCATAAATTTCATTAATACTTCGAGGATTCTTGTTCGAAAGTTTCGTATGCAACAGGTTGGAAATCTCTCGAAGTCCAAATTCACAGAGGAATTAATATTCGAGTAATCAATTTTATGTCTTAATTAATCATGTTTTAAATGTTGTATTAGCTTTAAGTATTTTGGAAGTTCGAAATTTGAAATTTTGAAATATAGTGTAAGAGAAATTTTTCGAAATCTAAAACTACGAAGTGATTAATTAACACTTAATCATGACTAATTAAAGCTATTAACCATTTTATTAATTCCTTGAAAGCCCTTTTTAATTTTTGTAATCACTTTACTTCGATGCTTTGATAATCTAGGGATTGTGAAATAAACAACTCCCGAATATAAGTCTCTCGGAGTGACATGGCAGGGATGACATCATTCTGATGATGTGTCAAGAAAAGAGAGGTGCCATGTGTCACTTGAAAACGCGTGAATCATCCGACATAAATATAAAAAATAAGTGCCATGTGTCAACCAAAGAAAATATTTTTTAAAAAAGGACACATGCCATATGACTCGTGTTCATGATTTCTTTGGGAAAATTCACGAGTGGCTATCTTCGAGATTTCATAGTTTCGAGGTTTTCATTGTTTAAATTTGCTGGAATACTCGAAGTGCGAAGCAACCATTAAAGGCTTTCTCTTAAAACACAGGTGACTCCAAAACTTCGGGGATCATTAAGATTGTTCGATCAAATTAGAGTTACTCATTGGTGATATACAATGTAAGTGCCTAATTGATAAATAAAAACCAATGGATTTATTTTAATTTTAAAAGGTCGCTTTCTAGGTTTTTTGCTTTTTTGGGTAAAAGTTTATTTCTAAATAAAGCTCAAAAGATCAAAATTATGCATGTTCTAACATAGGCTTCATATGGGGATTGTGGCTCCCTGTGAGGCACGCAAGAACAGTAGAACAAGTTCCTTTATTGGGTAAATGGAGTCATTACTGATTTTTGAAAAACATATTCTAGTTTTATTTAAGAATTAATCATACATAGAAAAACGAACTTAACCAAATCTTAAAAAACCTTCAAAACATACTTAATGATTGATCTCAAGTTAGGCTATTTAAAATTTCCTTTTCTTAAAACTGATTTTAGAATCGTTTAAGATAATCAAAATAACTTTTACTAAAATATCGGTCTTCGACCGACTTTGTCTGCTTAAAGGTTAAGCAGATGTAACAATTTATTTAGGGAATCCCTAGTTGGTTCAGGATGTAAATATCACCGGAACGAGAACTAGATGATATAGTATGATATATGGATATGTATGACAACCTTACAGATATCATAGATATTGCTTCACTACCAGTGAGCCTGTTCAGTACCCCGATGAAGTTATCTACTTCTCCCATTGAATTTCCTTTCACCACTTCAATTAACACTTTTGTATTTTATTGAGATGAGGGAAATCAATATATGAATTTCATTTCATCATATCTTTTGGAAAAGATGGGGGCAATCAAATTATGAATTTTCTTTCACCATCTATCTTGTATTTTAATTTTTTTAAGTGGGGGCAATCAACCTGTATGTAACATACAAGGGATGATATTTGTTTAATTTTTTTTTTTAATGAAGGTTTGTCAACAAATTTAAGAATACTTTGAAACTAACTTTCTTCCAATTTTCAATACACATTATCCTATAGGAATTTTTATTATGGGAATATTAATCTTTCAAGGATCAACCTTGAGTGAATTAGTCAGTTTAAAGTCCGATAGAGGAGCTAAAATGATCAGGATTATCCTAGACATACTTTTTCAATTAAAATCAAAGGAACATAAAGATTTTCGCCTAATATTGTTTTTAAAATATGTTTTTAAGTTTTCAGAGTCAAGATAAGTTTCTTTCTTTCTATGGAGACTAAGAAAGGATAAAGAAAATCTTAAGTGGATAAGAACTTTGGGATAGGAAAAAATAACCAAATCGAGGATTCAGAGGACCTAACACAAAATATCCTAATCCTACAAAAGTTTGTGTATTTAGTTCAGACTTCCTTCGAGATTATTTATTTTTATTTTATTTTTACTTTAGAGATGGATTTAGAATTTACTAGCATGACACTTTAAGTTGCAATTTTATACCTCTCTGATTTTTAGGTTGAGTGATAGTATTATCATGAGAAAAACTTCCTTCACATTCATTTCAAAAAGAGTTTTCTTAAAATTTTATTTGAACTACAAGAGTAGGAACTCATACCTTATTTTCCTTTTGAACTTTCAACAAGGAAGATTATTAATTTATCAAATATTTTTAGAGAAATCGATTGTCAAATTTGTATTCAGCCTCCTCTCCTACATGGATGATTTTAGGGGATAAATTTCGCTCATGGGCTAATTTTCCATGGTTTTTACAAAAACGAGATTCACTATTTTAAATATGATTCGGCCAAATTCTATAGGATACAATTATTTTACCTTAGAAATCGCACAAATTTTATAAAAACTATATCAAATCCATATAAATTTGAATATTTTTACGAAACTATTGCCAAACATTTATAGTTGGCATATGAAGGATTAGTAAGATTCACCAAGGTTTCTACATTTTAAAATAAATTTCCATCCTTAAAATAATCCCCGCTCTCCTATTCAACCAGATCTATTCTACGAGCAGAATAAAATGAAAAAAGTTATAAAATCCTGAAGAATAGAGATGATATGTGCTGCATATGTTTTTACTTTTTGTTTTAATGATGTCAAGCAATCATAAAGTCAATGAAAATATTTACAACCGGTAATCAACTTACTCGAGTAATTTACAAAAAGAAAAGAATAATTGAAAATCAAAACGCCAATGTCAATCCAATTCGATATATACAATGGAAATCTAAAATCTAACTATTGCATGAAATGTTTTACATAAATCCCATTAATAGGAGTGTCAATAATTTCTCCATCAATATTTTCTAGTTGTTATAACTCTAAATTGCACCATACATGCACATCTAGCATCAGGCCCTCTTACTTGCTATTTTTTCCAGGCCATCACTGAGCAACTCTTCTTAAAAGCACTATTTTTGAAGATGTATGCACCATGCACCACTACTTCCCACGTACACATGCTTGCTGCACCACTACAACTCATGTACGAATGCTAGCTGCACCATTACAGCCTGTGTATACTCACAAATGTTGTAAAAATTAAAAAGTTGCAAGGCATTCGTTGAGATTACGGGCTATTGGGCAGTTTCCCAACTATTCCACTGCCTATAGCCCATCACCCAACTGAATAACCATATTTTTTTCATACAAAAGTATGTGTTGGGGTCTCATTCCAAAGCCAAGAATAAGAACAAGGAAACTCTACCCATTTCACATCCCCTCCTTGCCCCAAGAATTTGCAACCACATTGTCAGATTTCCATCAGAATTTCCCTTTTTGTCCTTTTTCCTCAATCATAAGCCTATGCCATTTACTTAGAAGAAGTGCAAGAGGAGAAAGATATGTGGAAGTGCAGTTGGAGCTTGGTGAGGAGGATATCGGACCAGGTTTGAGGA
Organism: Picea mariana; assembly: GCA_032191745.1. NCBI lineage: Eukaryota > Viridiplantae > Streptophyta > Pinopsida > Pinales > Pinaceae > Picea > Picea mariana. The sequence goes on along the minus strand of JASDQU010196666.1, from coordinate 7,643 downwards.
GCAGTCGTCGATCTCATTGTAAGTAAACGTTGTGATATCAATAAAAGGAATACATTTTCTGTCCCAAAATATGATGTGTTCAATCTTCATGTTTGATTTATGTTTTATACTGACATCAAACCCATAATTCATATATGAGATGCATGTTTTGTAGTTCCTTGTTTATCTAATTGTGAATGCAGGTTAAGCTTGGGAGGAGGCTTGCAGTCAGAGGAACGATCGAACGCAAAAGGATTGACACCAGACGAGAAGTTAAAGGTAGAATTATCAGATTTTTTCACTTTGTATTTCGTGTATGAATGTGGGGTATATTTTGGGTAGTATAAAGAGTAGGAGACTTTTAGATGGTTAGATCTACCTACATGTTGAAACCTAGTGTAGTGCATAGGGGGGTTTTCTTGCTATAGCAGAACTAGCGACCATACTAGGGATACCTCTAGGATTTTAGGGGGTATTTTCGGGTGTTTTAATTAGTTTGATTACCTTTTTTAGTTTTTTGTAAGTTGTTGAGTATTTAAGGGATTCTGGTCTTCCATACTAGTACTCCCTTCCCTATCATTCTACCTGTTTATTTTACTTTTTTGAGAAGTTACAGAGGTGTACACGGCCTGTAGTGGGTCTGCACACGTACATACATGTCCTACCTTTAGACAACCCACATACATACACAGGTTGCTTAAGTGTCAATAGCGTGCCTATGTCAATAATTTTTTTCTGTAAAGAAGAGGCAATCAACGTCTTCCCTGATTGAATTCATACTTCTCAGGGGTTTCTTGATTAACTTCTGGTCTCTTTTGTTACAGTGTTTATCCAGGGTTTGACATCAATTTGCTTATATTTTAAATATTTCTTTTGTTTTCTTTGAAAGGGTTTTAGACGAGTTTGTGATTCTTTTCTAATCAGCCTGTTTGGTATCGTCAGTGACTCCCTGTTATCCGCAATGGGCCAGAAGTCAGTTCTTGGACTTGTCTTTTCTTCACTTTTTCCCTTTTTCTTGCTTTAAAGAAAAAGAAAAAGAATTTATTTCAAGTTTATTGTTTGAATCATTTAAAAAAAATAAAAAATAAAAAATAAATCATTTCTTAGTTTGGTTAAGTAGTTAGGTTGATTATATTGCTTGTCAGGAAAAAGAGTGATTTTCTTAAGTTCTTTACTGAATGGTTATAACATTAAGTAGCTCGTAGTTGAGCGGAATCTTGTTTTTGGTTTTCCTTTAAAAGATCATAGAAAAAGTAGTTATGAAAAGTTGGTTAAAGAGTTGAAATTGCAAATCTTTATTTGTGAAAAGAAGTAGTTTTTCTTTCAGTTTCATTTAATTCTCTTCTCTTTCATCTCTTAAAACACACCACTAGTTTCATTTCCTCTTCCTTGAATTAAAACAAGCCACTTAAAATTAATGCTAAATTAAAATTTACTAGAATTTATGTTTGTAGGGTCCATCAACTAGTCTAGGCTAGAGCCTTGATTTAGGTTGGAGAGGAAACTCTTCAAGGCTAAAAACAAAACATTGGAGTCAGTGCTAGGGAGTGTAAAAATTTCAGTAAACGTGAAAGTTATCTGGGACCCCCCTCTAAGACAAGGGCTAAAAATGAGGTCGCGTGCAGAAAGGTAGCAGAGATAACCCCTCCAAAGCCGGACCAAGCGTAGTGGGGAATGCATATAGAGGACTTGTCTTGGGATTCTGTTGATCGCATTTGCCTCGGATATTCATGGATATCGAATCTGTTCAAGGTCCTCATTCATCTTACAAAACACTTTCTTTCGATACCCTCGACAGGTTTTGGGCTTGATACCCTGCTCATTGTCGTCCACCCGACTGTCGACTGTACCCGCCTGGTGACTGTTTGCGAGCTGGCAACCTAGTTGCCTTTATTTTAGGGACTTACACAAGTTAATGCGGGGGTATATCACAGTACCTAGAGAAAACATCGGGCCACGCTTTGTAGAGTATACCCAGAGGGTGCTTTTGTGTTCAAGTTGCACTTGCACTGGTAAGTTGCTTTGGTGTTGACTGGTGTAACTATTCTTCCAACTAGTTAGTGATTTGTATGTTTTATCTTGTAGGAAATTTTCTAGTGTTTGTTGGTTTTCAACGTTAGTAAAAGCCTTACTGTGTCATTGATCTTATCACAAATTGGAATATCAAGAGCTTTGTCAGTTGCGAAGGCTTTTGGTCATGCCGCCGGTTGCATTGGAGCCATCACCGCCACCATTACGGTGAAGACTTGACCAGCAAGGGTTATGTGAGGAAAATGGGCCACAAGAAACTATACCCGAGCCATCCTCCAGAGGAGAACACTTGAATCCAGAGGAGCTTACTGTTTCTGACCTTGGAGTGGAGTCTCTCAGGCCAGCCAATTCTCCGATCACTGACTTGTTGGCACCTGTCGTGGTACAAGTTGTCCCCCTAAGGGTAACTCATTGAAAGCATCATATAGTCTTGCAAGTAGCGATAGAAGAAAACACTGCTACTTCATCTGGGAGTCCTCATACTCCCTCAACGGATGCCACCACAAGGGGAATTCCACCTCCTAACCCACCTTCGCTGGTCCAGATTACGATGGTCTCAACTGCCTCTACCTTAGGCAGTGGTCTGATTCCATCTATGGTGGTGATCACTTCTTCGTTCACATAGAGTGCAATAGGCCCTCCATTTTCATACATGTTACACATTATTTTGGTCACTCTGGTGATGTCCCTACAGTGATGTATTCAGGCTCTCACAAGGAATTTTTTCCTGAGAAAAGTGACTGCTGTCTTCTTCCAAAAAACACATTTTTAAGATGAGTTCACAGGTTTCCTATGTTATAGGGTGCCGAAATCCTTGATTCTCACAGGAAACCCATACTTAGGGTGTGAACTTGTTTTTAACCTTGAAAAGGAGAAGAGTTCATGGAAGTTATAGAAGGGGATGTTCTAGAAAATGAGTTGGCATTCACATGGTTGGAATTCTACTGACTTCTGAGATTTGGTGGGATCATCCTCATCCATTTAACCATCTCTCCTTCTCCTAGATATTGAAATATTTCTCATGGAAAATGTTAAGCAAGATTGAATGAGGAATTGGTGAAAGAATTGTGTGAAGAACTCTGCTTGGATAGAAGCTTGGAGACTCTATTCGGTCTGTCAAGTTGTATTGGATCTTCTTCATGCAAATATAGAGCAGGTGCGTGTGTTGGAACCAAGGGTCGCTGAAAGGAAGCTTGCGACATCAAGTCGATCTAGTTGTATCTTCTACTTCATTTAATATAATACATCGGCATGTCCCTTTCCCATAAAATCACTCTTATTTTATTGAGTAACTCCTTGATCATATGCATAGCTTGACATTGAATATACTTTTCTATCTTCACTTTGGTTGGTTTGTGTTGTCTTGGACCTGATTTCAAAAGCGCACCGGAGTGAAATGGGAACAACAGAGACCTACGGAAGCGCTTAAATGTATGTCACTTATTCCTTCTATGTAGTAGATTCAATGACTGCAACTTAGAGAAAGAGTCGTGTCCTATCCTATTTTGTTCTAGATCCAGGTGGATCTAGGATGATCCGTTAGTGTCCGCACCTACCGATTGATCCAATAAAAAAATTCGCGACTCCACTGGGGATACAACCCATTTTGGTGGTTTTTTCTTGGCCATTTTCTCTTGAACGACCATTTTTCATTCCGGATCAATCTCTAAGTCTTGAGGAGATCCTCACAGATTCCCTAGATCTAGAAGTTCCCTCAGAAGTTCTGTCATTTTTCCAAAATTTTCTTAATTACAAACCTTATCACACTGCACCCTTCTGTAGCCTACGAGAATCACTAAAGTTCACACCCTAGCATTCAGTTCAATGAAAACTTCTTGCAACCTGCCTGTGTCTAGTCTGTGAGAATCCTTAATTCTCACACTATACCCCACTGCCAACCTACGAACTCACTTGTAAAACTTTCTACTGAGTCTTTTGTGTCCTCAGATGCCCAAATTTGTTTGTGTGTCTAGGAAGAACTTCTATGGCCAGTGATTGAATGTTTTTTGACTTCAAATCTCGTGAATGATTAGTTTTTGGAAATCAAAAGATCTTCTTGATCATTTTTTCTCAATTTTTACCTCATGACCTTTTCTTAACAAGGGTATAATCTCTAATTCTGAAATCCGAGTGCTTGTTTGGTCGAGAGCCTTTGATTGGATTAAAAGTTGATATTAATTGTCCTTTTCAATTGCTTATTACTTGGAAAATTGTTACCCATGTGCATTTGAAGAGACTAATCTTGTCAGTTTGTTATTTTATCTTCATTGAAAGATCGATTTGGGTGTTTGTTGTGTATTTCTTTTTCATTGGTTGCTTACTTTTTTCTTAGTTCCATTCCTGTTGATTGGTTTCTAATAAAAAATTAAAGAAATTTTCTTTTAAAGCACCCTTGTATTCGAAAAATATTGGCATTCAAGTATTGAAAGACAATGAATGGGGAATTTTCATTATTCATGATTGTTTGATATTGAATTTTAGAGAAGATCATACATCGTAGTTCGCATTGTTCTAGAAAACGCCTCTTTCCCTCCTGTAAATAGGATTCATCGAACAAAAAATTTGTATCATTCATCCTTATTTATGCATTGTTGGGTCAGAGTCTCACACAACATCGGTTTCATTTCCGTCTCCTTTTTGCGTAACAACAACCTTTAATAATATTGCGCAACTTTAAAATTCAACTAGTAACTTTTTCTAGGGTTCTTTCACACCAACATTAGCTAGGCTAGAGCTTTGGAATAGGAAGTGAGACACACTCTCCAAAGAATGAAACACATAATAGCATCCTGTGATAAGGAGTGTCAAATTCCATTTGCAGCAGTTTTCCCTAGGAAGCCCTTCTCACACAAGGGTCAAACCTGAGGTCGCATTGAGATTGACAGAGTTACTCTCCCTGCTTTGTTGATATTGGTGTAGAGATTGCACATATTACGGGGGTCACTTGAACGTATACCCACAATGATGAGTGGAAGCCTCTCAAGATGATTTTGGGCTAGATACCCTACCCTTGTGTGTGGATCAGACTATCGAATTTTTCCCCAGGCATCATTGTTGTTGGTGGTAACCTTAGTAGCCTATCATCTTAGGGTCTTACACAAGGTGACTCTAAAGGTTTAAGTCTTCACGGTACTTGCAATCGACGTTGGCTAGACTCACTCGGGCTCCTTGGAGGGTATACCCATGATTATGTGTGGGAGCTTGCACCAGGGTGTAAGTCCGTTAAGCAGGTCGTCAACATAACTTTTCCACCCTAGCCTAGCTCCTTCTTGTCTCGTTGTTTCGATGTTGGATTTCATCACCAACTAGTGACTTCATAATTGGAAGGTCTTGTTTGCTTGGTTTTTCTTCCTATATTTTACTAGCGCATGTTGTTTGTTTACCCAAGTTGGCCATAGAATTTCTTTCGTAAGATTCTAACTCAATCACAATTGACCCTCCATGTCATTCACATAGAATGCAAGGCCTACCCCTAGAGGATCTAGAAGGCTCTCAACCCTTTCCTACCAACTCACCGGAGGGCTGTCCTCAATAGAGTGAAGTCCAAGACGTTGCCACTCCACAAGTGGAAAGAACTAACTCTCTAAAATAGTTTTGAATTACCAATTCGCGAGAGGACTTCTGACTTCCTCCTGACTCTGAGAGACATATTGTTTGAGTGAATTCTTCCAAAGAAATAGTTGTTCAGTCTTTTGGACTACCAACCGGACCTTTCACAAGACCTGAGGGTCAAGATCCTTTTTGGACTACTGGAATTTTT
>JASDQU010196660.1:2260-13396 GCA_032191745.1 Picea mariana | reverse complement strand
TATATAAAAATATGTATTTATTAAAAATATCTTTTCAATAGTTTTTATTATTAAAGATGTATTTTTATATATTAAATCATTATCAATATATTAATTAATAATAATTTATTAGATATAATTTATTTTTAATATATTACTTTATTAGTATACTTGAGTGGGTCTAGTGGTTAAGAATATGTGTTTCCTCTTAATAGGTCACAGGTTAAAATCTAGAGGGGGTAGGGTATGTATCTCTTCGTAGACTTTACCAGTCAAATCGTTGAATTGAGGGGGGTCCCTTGTCCCACAAACAAGGGGGTCTCATACACCAATTTGGAGAGGGGTCCCTTGTTCCACAAACAAGGGGGTCTCCTACACCAATTTGGTGTGCTCACTTGGGTGTAACCTTAAAATAAGATTATTATTATTATTATTATTATTATTAATGTATTAATTGTTAATACTTTTGCAATGTATTAATTATTAATATATTAATTAATTAATTAAACAAGGTTGTTCCTTGTCCCCTACCCTTTTTGGCATATACATTGATAAATTAGAAGAATGCTTGGAAAAACCAATCTTCTTCTTTATGCCGATGATATCGTTCTTATGGAAAGGAATCACCATGATCTTGAAAACCAACTAAGAATCCTCAAGGATTTTTGCTCCAATATGGGTATGACTGTTAATACTGATAAGACTAAGGTCATGATTATTAAATCCAATAAGGTCCCTTATGGTACCTTTGTATATGAAAACAACAACTTGGAGGAAGTGACTTCATACAAATATCTTGGAATTGATATTCACCACAAGCTCAATTGGAATTATAGCATTGAGAAAATGATTATTGGGGGATGGGAAGCTTATTATGGGCTTGAAAACAATTGTAAATCAGCTGATCTTTGGAGTTGGGATAAGAAGAAACTCCTCTTTGACACTCTTGTTACACCTATTATTCTTTATGGATGTAAAGTTTGGGGCTATAGTATCTCTTGTGAATCCTGGAGAAAGATAGAGAAAATACAAAAGAATTTTATAACCTATAATCTCAAAATTAAAGGAAATACACCCTATCCCATCCTCCTCTTAGAAACAATCCTCTTCCCCATTGAGAGTGTGGCTATGACTAGATACCTAATGTATATGAACAAATTAAACAACATGGAAGACAAGAGGCTACCTAAAATCGCTTCAAAATCAAGTCATAACCACCATCGACTCAAGCGAGGATGGCATAAAGACTCTCAGTCTTGGATAATCTATTTGGGAATCATGGAAGAAACCATTTTGCAGAATAAAGATACTATTAAAAAAAACTTCAAATCAAAATTTAAGGAAAAAAATGTGGTGTGATAAAGAGTTGGAGGAAAAAAGAAAATTAAGGTATTATAAAGATGTAATCAAACCTAATCTGGAAGATCAAAATTATCTATTTGTTTTGCTAAGTGTAAAGAAAAAAATAAGCATTGATAAGATAAGAACAAATTCTCCTGAAGCACCATGGGATGAAAGAGTGTGTCACCTTTGTGACACTAAGAAGGTTGAAGATGAAAAACACTTTTTCTTAGATTATCTAGCCTATACCCATATTAGATCTCATTTTCAAAATATTTATCACACTACCAACCTTCCTAACCTCTTAACTCAACAAAAGTATGGTGATCTTGGAAAGCTTCTCTTAATGCTCTTTGAACATAGAAACAAAATTCTAAAGAATCACAAGTAATCACTTACCCTCTTAAGGTCCAATAGACCAATTCGGTCTTAGTGGACATTAATCGTCATCATCATCATTAATATATTAATTAATAGACCATTAATATATTAATTGATTATTACATTAATACTTGAGTATACTAATTTTTTATGAAAACAACTCATTAATACATTATTAATGTAGTATTACTTTATTATTATATTATTAATATTTATGTAAAAATATATACATTAATACATATTTTATTAATATATTACTTTATTATTATTTTATTAACACTTTAATGTATTTAAGTTAGAATATATTAATAATGTTATTTTAGTTTATTAATTTATTAAAAAAATTTAATGTACATAATAATTTATACATTCTTATTATATATTACATTACATTAATATATTAATAAATCGTTAATTTATATACATTTATATACATTAATGTATTACATTAGTACATTATTATTATATATTATTACATAAATGTAATAATTGATATATTACTATATTAATTTTGTTTTAATATATTAATGGTCATCTCCAAAATATGTATGTCGTCAACTAGAAACAACCACTTTATAAAAGTGGTTGATATAAGCCTATTTACATTATTTTTCACCTTTCGAAACTAATGATATGAACCACTTTTATAAAGTGGTTGATGCTAGTTATATCATTAAGGATAGGAAACTTCATAAGAGAAATGTTACTCATCATCATCTTCTTTTTTATCACACATTTTACAAATTCCTTTATTTTAAGATGTTTATTAATTAGTTCAACAATCAATTTTAGTGGTATTATCTCCATTTTAACCATATTTAGTTTATATTTTAAACTTGAAAATATTAAAAAAATAATTTTAAATAATAAAATTAGGATTTATAAAAAATTTGTAAAAATAATTTTAAATAACTTCGTAGTATTTCATTTTTCTCTTTAAAAAAACTCTCTACATATTTGTAAATGCACAATTTGTAAATGCACAATGAATAGATTGTCCTCTCCTTAATTATTGAAGTAGCTTTAAAAAAAAATACAAAACATTGATAAATGATCTATTCACTCTTTGATTAAAGATTATTTACCATAGAAAGCATTCAAAAGTAATTTGAATAAGGAATAAGAAAAATTGGGTATTGAAGTGATAAATTAAAATGGCTAAAGATCAATTCAGCCATTGAGGAAATTTGATAAAGAAAGATTGAGAATGCCTAAGTAATAAAAGAAAGTGGTGTGCATATTTATTAATATATAATTTATTTAATTAAAATTTTATAAATTTATATGATTTTAATCTTAAAAAATAATTTAAATTAAATTAATTTTAAATAAAATATTTTTTTTTTTAATTTCTTCTTACTTATTATTTATTACAACTAACAGATATATATTCATAATGTATTGTCATTTATTACAACTAAATATATTATCATTTATTACAACTAAACTATTTATAAGTATTATCGTTTATTATAACTAAATTTTATATATTATATAAGTATAATGTATTATCATTTATTATAACTAAACTTTATGTATTTATAATATATTTATAATTATAATGTGAAAATTTAAAAAGTTAATAAATTTAATCATGAAAATATTAAATTATTTAACTTTATAAATATGTTTACAACAAAAGTTATATATTAATATATTGATATAATTAAATAATTTCTTTATCAAAATAATAAATTATTTGACATTATACCCATCTAGTATTTTGACACCAGGACTCAATACAGAAATAACATAGATGAATATATGTGTTTTAAAACCTCTTTTTTCTTCTTCTTTTTGGGTTTCTTCGTCATGGATGGTTTTACCAATGAGATGTTGCATAAGGTAGCGATGTCTCTTCACATGTTTGTGGATGAGATTCCAAACATGTTCAGGCTCGAGGGATATCTTTTCGAAGATGGGAAGTTGAATCCAACCAAGCTTCCAATTGGGATGTTCCAGAGAAAATGGATATGTTTCATAATAAAGTTCAATGGTTGATTCAGTTCGTGTTTGAGAAAATTTCATAAGACCAGATGCAGACTGGCCAACTTTTTGTTTTTTTAGCTGAAATTTTTTTAGCTGAAATTTCACAGATATCTTCCCTCTACGGTTTTTTGTGTTTGTGTTTGTGTCAACGTGCAATTGGTTTTACCTCTTTCGCTTTAAGGCTATTCCCTACTCCATTGTTTTCAAATGATGCTCAGCTGTGTCATAGATATAAGTTGGTCTATGGTTGTGTGGGTGTTGTGATCTGCATGGTTTTTCCTTTAGAATTTGTGTTTGCTCAAGTAAATGTAAGTGTTTCTTTTGGTGTCGATAATATTGTGGATGGATTCTTTTTCCCTGGACATCGTGGTCACAATATTTATTTCTTACCTCCAAAAAGCAACATACATGGTTGGAAAATCCAAAGAAAATTGATCCAGGTTACAATATTTATTTCTTACCTCCAAAAAGCAACATACATGATTGGAAAATCCAAAGAAAATTGAAGTATCAAGTAATTATCTTTTACCATTCTGAAACCTTAAATTGTTCCTCATTTGTTTCTTTCAATGAAATTACTTCGCTTATTATGGTTGCGGGTATATTTTCACATGTTTTAGATTTGATGTTGCATCAAGGAATCCATTGGTAAGTGAGTAAACAATTTAACATCTAGTTTCCTCAATATGTTGTGTCTTTAGCATTTAACAAAATTGGTTGCGCTTCTCAATTTGCTAGATCCAAGCTGATCTTGAATCGGTTAATAAGTCACCACACTAGTGATTTATGCAATTTTTATAGAGATCATGGGAAGTCCCTTTGAGAGACATACTTAGACGAGATAAGTGTGCTACATTAAGAAGCGGATGTAAAGGCACTTCAATTACAAAGTGATTTTACAAAAGCTAGTAAAACTCATAATGTGCTCTGGAAGGAGTCTCATCATAATGTGCTCATTCATTTATTTATATCTTTAAGATATAAAACTCAAAAAAATCTCATATCAATAATCACTATATATCAATAAAAATTATCTTCATAAGCAATATATCCATTTATCCATATCTTCATAAACACTATATCCATTTATCCATTAATTAATTAATTGATAATAACTCAGGATATTTTTAAGCACTATATCCATTTATCCATTCATTAATTAAATGATAATAACTCAAGATATTATCAAGCACTATATCCATTTATCCATTCATATTATTTCAAGGCCCACACATGTACATAGGAAGAGTTACTTAAAGAAGCTCAAGGTGGAATAATATCGAGGGTCATGGAGGCAGAGGATTCACTAAGAGGTGGGAATAAATTTTTGAAACTTGCAACTACCTTTAATGGTGGATGGAACTATACTCTATCCAGTGTTAAATCTCCTGTGTCGATGGAGGTGGGACTTGTGGCTAGACCTATTATAAACATTTCGCATAGTTATTGTTGGGAGGGAAATCTAAGGGTTAAACATTGGTTCGTGTTGGATTTTGCCAGACATAGTTTCTGGTGCCATGGAAGGTAGGTTTATGCTAGTATCGCATTTATTTTGGCCTTATTTTGGCTTGTCTCTTATGTTAGTTATTAGCACTTACAAATATACGGGAGGTGATCATTTAACACAGTCTCAGGGGAGGTTTTTTCTTTGGGTTGGGGAGTACCTAGTGGAGAATAGGTGGCAACGACCCTTTCGATGTTAGATGCTTCCATGATGGAAGGAGTGATAAAATGGGAGAGTAGAGTGATAATACATAAATATTCAATTACTTGTAAATATCAATACATTAGACTCTATTATATAGAGTGCATAGGTTGTTATCAGTTCTAACTTATTCCAAATATAACTAGAGAGGTTGAGATAATATCTCAACTACACACCAAACTAGGATCTCACAAATCAAACTCTCAAACAACCTCTTAAGAATAGGATCACATAACTCACGTAGATATTAGCTCTACTTCTCAATACATTAGCAAGAATATTAGATAAGTATAAATTATATATTCCAACACTCTCCCTAAATGAATAATCATATAAATATCTATGTGGTCATATCTTCATGTGCTTCCTCTTGTACCTGCATCTGATTATTGACGTCCATATAAAAATAAATCCATCTACCAGAATACATGGGTCATCAGTGGTTGTAACCGCCAGTTCTCTAAGAATCCTTTTCAGCTACATGGTTCATTCAACCATTCTTCCTCATACCTCCCCCTTCATCAGTTCATCATCAACATGGGTTTTTTTCGGCTTACCCATAACCATTCTTTGGTTTTTCTCTGGTTACCCTCAACCATGCACCAGGTTTTCTCGGATTACCCTCAACCCTGCACCAGATTTTCTCAAGTTACCTGTAACCATGCTCTGGGTTTTCTTGGATTACCCTCAACCATGCACCAGGTTTTCTCGGATTACCTGTAACCATACTCTCTTAAGTGGTTTTGACCACAAACCATCCTTTACATAGTGGTTTTAAGATCACCACAAACTTTTGACATTATGGGGTATACAATGGCTTAGGCACTAGTATTCTCTAGGACCACTATATCAAAATGTCATAGAATTTCTTTAAATTACACATGTGACTCAATTTAAAATAACTTAAATGACATAACTATGCACACCTTTAAACCAAAAAATTTCATAGGCAATACTTGTTAAATCACATGTCAATCTGACTTTTCTCACTCAGATTGGAGGTTGTGTGAGTTCGACGGAATGGGCACGTACACCTCACTTCGCTATAAAACTCCATGGATTCTCTTCTAAGTGATTTTCCATCGTGCGGGCTTCACTTTCTTGCATGAACCACAACTGATATGGACGGACAACATATTTTCATTCTGTGAAGATTTCGTTTAAATGCTCATTGCCAATCTAACACATAATTCATGGCATCCTGTCTCAGAGGCCACGTTGTGAAACCCAACAAATTTGTTGTATGACAAGAATCCGCTATGACACCATTGTTCCATCCATTTGGTCAAGGCGTGTTCTCTAAGGTTTTTATCTTTTCACGATTCTATGTCTATTGTTGATTTGGAACAATAACACTCTTCTCCTCCCCATTCCCCAATCCTCCGCACACCACCACAATAGTGTGTGCGTCATGAATCTGTCATGCTTTTGAACACAAAGGTTGTCTACTGTCTTTCCTCTTGATTGTTCCAGGAGGGGTGGATGATGTTCAAGTTGGTTTCAGGGGATCCTTACTCAATTCACGGGCTTCCCTTCACGCGTTGTCGAATCTCCTTCATGTACAGCCTTACGTCTTCACAAAAAACATGCTCTTCCAACAAATTTACAAATATGCAACAAACAACAATACTGCTCCAATGTAGCACCCTCCATGCATAGGTTGCTCCATGCTCTATTCGACATGAAAGATCAGGTGGTCACCCACAGGCTCAACATGATAGACAAATCACTCACAATAAATGCTACTCTACTCTCTGCATGATCCTAGGCACTCCTGTGAGGGAATCATGCCTAGTCCCGACACTCTGATACCATGATAAAATGGGAGAGTAAAGTGAAAAGTGTCACATATTTAGGTGGTTTTTTGACAAACGATTGTTTTGCCAATGGTTTTCTATTTCCGGTTAAGGAATTAGGCTTATTGACTAATACAAGTCATTGGGTTAGGGTTTTGGATGTCCCTAGCTCCTATATGTATATTTTATTGTAAAAAATGTATTACAATGAATGAATATAGAATATGTTGGTTTTCCCAGTTTGGATTTCCAGGGGAAAAATCTCTGTGTAACATTTGTATTTTCCATTGTATATTTTCTGTTCTTTTACTGAAAATTTGTTTGCAGTAAATATTGTACAAGGTTAAAATATACAGACATGGTCTTCATGTGGACCCAACCAAGATCTAGGTCATCCGTGACTGCCAGTCCCAACCACACTCATTGAACTTCGGAGCTTCTTGGGCCTCACCAATTTATATCGTAGGTTGGTGTTGGGATTACCTCATATCACATGGCCCCTCGGCCAAGTAACCAGAGGTGGTGGTAAGGAAAAATTTTTGTGGCTCCTATCCCAACAATAAATCTTCGATGAGTTGAAGAATCGTTTGTGCTCATCCCAAGTACTTCCATTACCGGACCTGCAACATCCCTTTTAGGTCGAGACAGATGCTTCATACTATTTTGTGGGTGTCATTCTCACTCAACATGGCCACCTCGTGGCATATCATAGTGAGACACTATCAGATGTTGTCCGTNAGACATTACATTATTGGGAAGGAGACAATCATTCACACTATTCAAAATCTACTACAGTTCATGTAGACCTAAGGAAAATACAGGATGACCGCCATCAAAAGTGGTTCACATACTTACAACAGTTCCACCTCAACATCAAGTATAAAATAGGAAGTACCAACCGAGTTCTTGATTTTCTCAGTCGATCTCCAGTCGCGACACTCACCACGATGCTAGACTCTTACAGCCACGAGACCTCTGGATGAGCCCACCTCTATGAGACAAACCCTAACTTCTCCACCACCTACCAAATGTTGGACGCCAACTCAATGGTCTCTAATTTCCATCTTCAAGATGGGTTGTTGTGTCATCTAGGCCATATTTGTGTTCCATCAAGCGAGTGTGTGAAGATGATTTGGGAAGCTCACTACAGTCGGGTGGAAGGACAATTTAGTGTCGAAAAGACAGTGGCATTGTTGCAGAAACATTTCTACTGGATGAAACTTCGATAGGATGTTGACAAGTATATCATGTCCTTTACCGCCTGCACTATTTCCAAACCGCCCACTAAGAAACAAAGCATGTACACCCCTCTACCTACTCCTAATAGGCCACGATAATCTATCTAAATGGACTACATGTTGAGACTCCCATCCACCAAGAGGGGAAATGACTGTGTTTTTGTGGTTGTTGGTTGCTTTTCCAAGATGGATATTCTAGCCGCCTACAAGAAGAACATCACAGAAGAAGCCACTACCAAGCTATTCTTTGAATGAGTATGGGTACATATTGGTATCCCACAAAACATTATCTCAGAATGTGACAGTCTGTTCCTCAACACATTCTGGTCGAGCCTCTAGTCACTGCTGGATACCAAGCTCACCAAATCCACTTCCTTCCACTTGAAGACAGATGGAAAAACTGAGGTTTTCAATCTAATGATCATACATATCCTATACATGTACAATTAAGAACACCCCTGCATTGGGATGAGAGTCTTCCCTATCTCCAGCATAGCTACAATGGAGCCTTTCATAGCTCAACTAGCCACAAACCCTTTCAATTAGGGTTGGGATTCCAACCATTGGGCCCGATGGATGTTGCACTACCCCTGGTGACCACCTTGGCCGACACTTCCCCTGATCCACCAGAAGCTGACAAAGCCATCCGGTTCATTGAGAGGATCTAGCACATCCTCCAATAGGTTTAGAATATTCTACATAAGTATAATGCAAAGTAAAAGAAGCACCATGATCAACATTGTGTGCCACATAAGTTTCAAGTGGGAGCCAAAGTTTGGTTGCACTTGCAGAAAGAACGCCTTACAAGGCCCCGCTAGAATATTCACCCACTCTGTTATGGGCCTTACACCATCACCAAGGCTATGGGTGAAAATTATTTTGAGCTCAACATTCCCCCTTTCCTTGGCCTGCACCCAGTCTTCAACATGGCTCTCCTTCGACCCTATTTCCCACCATTATTGGACACCTCATAGATAACAAAGTAGTTGACACCAATAGAGCTCAACTCTAAATGCATGAAACATGCATTCAGTGATCATATTTTGGACACACAGATCAAGGGCACTTGACAACAAAGGATCCATTTTTATCGAGTCGTCAAAGCAGGGAAACTCCTGCACCAAGGCAAGTGGCTCACCTGGGGTCAAATTCAACATAAATTTCTTCATGTGATGGGGGAACTCAATGCAATGGATACCATTGATTCCTAAGGAGGGAGGATTGATACAGGTGGATATCAGTGGCCACCCACCTTTTCTAAATCGCTCAAAACATTTTTCTGGCAATTTTTGCAATTTACTATTTTTAGCAGTTTTTAACTTTCGGGGCCATTTTGAGGGCCTAAATGAAGGTTTTTCAGGATAGAGCTTCTTAATGATAATTGAAGGCTCTTATTGAGCCCCCAAAATGAATCTCCTCGATGATACCTTTCTAAGGGGCTATTGTGCACCTAAAATAGAGATCGTATGCAAAAGTTACGACCCTAGGAAGTTGATGTACTAACTTACCCAAACGGGGCCCACATGAATTTTGGCGCTTCATCTCCTAGGGTTAGGTTTTTGGATATCTATGGTTTTTGACATTCCTGATTATTGTAAAAATGCCTTCATAGCCTCATTGTAATCATCTTCTTGCGAATGAGCGCATCCGTCACATCTCTTCTCATAAATAAGCCGCCACCATTCCAACAAGCTTGTTTTCCGCTACATTTTACAGTTTCATCTTATTTCCTTATTGAATAGAAAACCAATTTTACTATATCTCTATTATTCCATGTTAAACATCTTTTAATAATTTGTATTCATTTCGTTCTTCTCATAAAATCCAGATCAGTAGAAGAGAGTCATCCAATTCCCTGTGGAAACTTTCTATACATTTATATTGTGTGTTAAAGTGCTAACTAATTTGACTCTTGTTATTTTCATAATTTCCATCAATACCTTGATAAGAGAGATTGATTTCTAAAGGAGAATATTGTGAAAAAAAAATTGGATTTTGGTGTGTTGCTAAAATTTGAAGGTAACACGAATTTGTCTTTCTATGGTGAATTTACATTTCTTTCCTCTTTGTCTATGAAAAAGGCCATTCTTAGCTATGATGTGCTTCCTCTAAGGTGAATTTCATATGGTCAAAGGCTTGTTTCAAACTATTTCTCCTTAGATATTCAAACTTATCCATACACGTCATGTTTTCCCTCACATATCTTTTGAACATTTTATTAACAAAGAAACCAATAAAAGCGGTATGGCATAAACATGTTTTTAAAATAAAACATAGATTAAATTTTTCAGAGACATAGACCAATGCTTAGAGTAGATATTTTGAAACATATGAATTGAGGGATAAAAACACTTCTAAAATGTATTTAAAGTGCATCATTACTTTATCTCTGTGATTTGATGTAATTTTTTCTTCAATGTAATTTTTGCAATTGTGGGTGAAAGACAATTGTGAGGACATAGGCTTTCTTATGACCATACTACTCATTTTTTACAATAAACTCAACTATATCATCCAAAATCAAGGTATACTTGCATAATTTTACTTTTGTTTCTCTGTAAACTGTTGCATTTTCGGTAGAAGTCGACACCCTCCATTTGTTATTTTAATTTTTGCATTTGACTGTTAAAGGGTGGAGTTGCAAGAAACCCTATGCTATAATATCCCCAAAAATAAATTATTATGGAAGACTGGAAATACTTAGGAA
>JASDQU010196655.1:27089-38102 GCA_032191745.1 Picea mariana | reverse complement strand
ATTGTATATCCAGCCTTTGGAGGCTTATTCTGTATTGTCGGGAGCATTTTGTAGCAGCTCATATCTATTTCTTGTACGACCATCTGAGGTTTATGCCAGATCGGCCATCTATTGTATTGATCTTACATTTCTCATAATAAAAAGGTTAGATCTTTGCTTGTGCTTCTACATCTTGAATATATTATGATCTCCATGTGTTGATGAATCTTGTATGCACTGAATAACTCAATAAATTAGTAGTAGTTAGTGATTCCAAGAAAGAATTTGGCTTGGGATCATTACAACTTTGGTGGAGCCTAGAAATGGGCTCTACCTCAAGAAGTATTACTCGTAGGTGGGTCGCCTTGGGTGACTTCTTGTACCATATGTATAATCCTGTACATTCTCTTTTTAGTTTTTCGTCTTTTTGGTTTTATGGACGTTTCATTTTTGATGTCATATTTTTCACTGTGGCAGATGTCAAGTGAATCAGAGGTGTTAGTTGGGTTCATGGACAGCGCTAGCCGGCACACTCGGAGGCTTGCTTCCATAGCTTGGGTGATTTTCACACCTCAGGGCCATTTGCTATCTTCAGGAGGTTTCTGTTTAGGTGACTCCACAAACAATGTCACCGAATGCAGCGCAGACTTAGAGTTGCTTCATGACTCTTTGTCACATGATATCTCTCACCTCCAGGTCTACTTAGACGCTCATCTAGTTGTGTCTCAGTTAAATGGGGTTTACCATGTTTACGATCCTACACTACACCAACGGTTCCTTAGGGTACGTCTCTTAGAACAAAGCTTTGATTACATTATGTATATCCACATTCCTAGGAGATTGAATCAAATCACACATACTCTAACTAATCATGTATTAGATTGGCATATTGTACACATGTAAGAAAAATCACACACACGCACATGTAAATACATTTGTAAAATAGATGTGATCCATAAGACATAAAAAGATGAAAAAGATCCATGTATATATCAAAAAATATCAGAGTACATGGGTGGGCACAAGCGCCTCAAAAATATGTCCAGTAAGAGTCATGGGGCTTATTCCCTCAAAAATATACAAAAGGTTCTCTCGACACGTAAGTAGTCTAGACTAGCTAAGAGTGGGGCCGGTTGGCCCTACCATAGTGAACAATGACATTTTCCAAACACCGAAAGAGCTAGACCTAGGTCCGTGGCACCCCAACTATGTAAGGTTGCATCGACAATGGGAGATCCTCTATCTCTGCCATTGGGATTGTACGAGTGAGCATGGTGAGGTGCCACTCTATCCATATCAATACTCTCTCCACCTCTCCAGATGGAATCCCCCCTGTTTATGCTGCTAGTCTGACGACTACAGCTAGTCCTGCCTCTGGTCAAGGACACCGCCTAGTCCTCGAGAATTATGTTGGATGCACTGGCCCCACATCTGTACATAACAGATAAATAAGTGTCAAATACTTTGGTATACAAAAAAATGATATATTTAAAATGACATAAAAATTAAATAAATTTGAAAATCAAACTTACCCATCTCTCCTCGCTTCGCTCTAGGAGGTACAGGCATTTCAGGATCTCTGGAAAAGTTAATCCTGACATAGGGGTAGTCCTCTATTTTCGGAATCTTCCATGACCACCAGTCAAAAAATTTGTCATCAAAGGCCTCGATGGTCCTCCCCCCACCTTGTCACGGTAACAACGTCGCCCATATGCATAGTGCTGGGAGAGTGGCCTCGTGCCCTCGTATAGTCTCTCGAGGACTGAGACTGGGTACCCTCTCGAAGAAAAAGGAACACAAAATAGTTCCAAACTCAAAGTTACGATGCTCCCATATCCGACACTCTATCAGTTGTCTCTTCATGCAATCCAGCATGGTGGTACTCCAGTCGAAAATACGTGCATTTAAGCACTGTATCGCATAATGCATGTGCTCCTGGGAAGCCTGATGTAAAGCTGCAGATCCAGTGATCCACCCAATAATTAGAACTATCACTTTGAGTGATAGGTTGTTCATCTTATGAATAAGCACCTGAGAACCTACTTCTCAGTACCAGCCTCACAATGGAGTCCAATCAACTCCTTAATGTTGTGGGGCCCGGGGGGAAAAGTGCGCAAGTTGACTGGATCCCCTCTCCTCAAGATACCAGTCAGGAAGTAAATGTCCTCAGTCGTTGGAGTCAACGAATGTCTCTCGAGCATGAATGCCTCTGCGTCAGGATGCCAATAATCTATCAATGCATTTAGCAACCTGGGTTGTGCCCTCATAAACAGACATTGGAAGAACTTTAACAACCCGCATTGTGACAAAACAACGATAGCAGTAGGGTCCTCGGAGACTAAAAAATCAATGTCCTCATGCTCCCTCTCTCTCCAATGCACATACATCTTGCAAACACAAATAAATGGAGAGTTAACTCTTTCATTTCCCTTTTTTTCCCACTTATTGAGGGTGTACGTGGGTTGTATTGAGGACAGTCGCGTGCACACGTGGGAAACTTCTCTTCTGCCCACGTGTACACGTGGGCTGTGTTTGGATAGCCCACGTACATGCAGGGCTGACCTCTTTAAAGGTCAACGCCCCCCCCAAAAAACAAAAGAAATGCAAAAATGGAAGATGGAAATGAAAGGGAGGCTAGTATGTACTTACTTGGTCCAAATGGAAGTTCGTTTCGTCCACTGAAGCTCCCTGAATCAACTATTTCGACAAAGGGGTGTTTTTTGACTTTTGGTCAATTCTCAATTTAAAATGGTGATAATGAGCTACCATCTTTCTATTTATAGACTTTTTTGTCCCCTTTTTGTCATTTTTTGGACCCTTTTGCCATTTTTTCTAGCTTGAAAATTGTTTACTATGGTTCTTGAGTTTCTCAGGGGTTGTTACGATAAGTGTTACTTTGGGTATTGAGAAGTTTTTGAGAGATGGGTCATTTTTAGAGGTCTTTTGGTAAAAATTAATTTTTTCAACTTTCTGCATGTAAGATAGGCTTCCACCTCCACTTGTTGCACCTCGTTGTCTTTTTCGCTATGCCATAGGATCGATCCCACCGAATTGTGACACAGAAACCTCACTCTTGCTCTAGAAGTATCGTAATTTAGTGGTAGATCCTACCTTCACATGGATGCCCTAGGTAGATCCTCGTTGCATTTTGGTGTCCATGCCATCACTAATGACTATAGGCTCAGGAGTCCTTAGTTGTTTTTCTTGATTACGAGTTTGAGCCTCATTTGCGTGATTCATTATCACTCTTGAACTCACCCTCAGGACTCCCAAATTCTTTTAAGCCCTTTTCAGACCCTCTAAATATGAAAATATTGTCGAGTGATCTCGTTGCCCTTCACTCTCGCTAAAATGAAATTTGAAAGCACGTTTTCCTGGCGTTAGTTTACCCCTTTTTCAGTCTGGATGGTCAAAAGTATGAATAAAGGTATACTCTAGGAGCCTCGGTTCTCTAGAAGAGTACTCTCAGGTATAATTTTACCCCTTTTTCGGGCCTGAGGGACTAAATCTACGAAAAAGGAACCCCCCTAGTGTCCATAGTTAAGCTCTTTTTAGACTCCCTAAAATTGAAAATATTTCCAAGTGACCTTGTTTCTTCACACTCGTTAAATTGGTCAAGAGGAACACCCCTCACGGAGTCCATAGTTAAGCTCTTTTCAGATTCCTTAAATATGAAAAGATTGTCGAGTGATATTGTCTTTGTCACACTCGTTAAAAAGA
Organism: Picea mariana; assembly: GCA_032191745.1. Taxonomy (NCBI): domain Eukaryota; kingdom Viridiplantae; phylum Streptophyta; class Pinopsida; order Pinales; family Pinaceae; genus Picea; species Picea mariana. The sequence continues at coordinate 34,403 of JASDQU010196655.1, read as the reverse complement.
TTTTGAATAGACATCTGTTCAATGCTAGTTTACCCCTTTTTCGAACCGACTAGACTACCTTCGAAAATCGTACCCTAGTGGAGTCTTATTTTACGTTTTTTCAGACTCCCTAAACATGAAAATCCGTCGAGATTAACTTCTCTGGGCTTGATAAAATCACATCGAAGGACATTATCATTGTGTCTTATTAATCACATTTTCATTCTTGCATCTTTGGCCTAATGCCAGCTCCATGTTGCTCTTAACTGAACCATAAGAAGCATGCCTTATACGCAAGCCTTGTAGCACTTTGCCTCTGTGTCTTGACACCTTGACCCATGGAGGATTTTTCCTGAGTGTCCTTTTTCCTGCATATGTCCCCTTTCGTTGATCATCAATGTGTTCCTTGCGCTTAGAACTGGTATGTTTATGACACTCGATCCTCCTTTGTAATGTATCATTTTTTATTCTTTTTCAAGCTTCCCAAAATTATTGAAAAAGACAAAAAAATCAAATATACCTGAAAAAGAGGAAGGAAAAAGTATTTTCTTTTTGTTGACAACACAATGAGTCTCCCTTGGAAAAATCACATCCTTCTGTTTGTTCGTTAAGCTCTAGGATTCAATATGACCTTAGGAATATTTTCTCGCTACATAGAGTTGTGTCCTCCTCTGTTTGGTTACCCTTCTAAACATTTGGAGAGTTCGCATTGCCTCCTGCATCATGAACTTATGTCAATGCCATGCTCCCTAAGTCTCATATTTTGTCATGATTTTGTCCAAGGGAAGTCTTAATAAACTTAAGTTGGCCCTTCTGTAGTTTGTCTCTTGTCCTCATGCTCGACCACCCCGAAAGACCAATCGAGTCCTTGTTCAAAATTAATGAAGTTCTCTGCACTGAACACAAAGATTCTCTTCTCTGTTCCCGACGATCCATCGAAGAGCTCTGGGTAGTGAATTCGTACACTAATATTACAATCCTACCCAAGTTTTGAAGATTTTGAAGTTGTTGCTCGAGCTCTGAAGACCTCATCTCCAACCATCAGGCATCATTGAATTCTTGAAGATGGATACCATACATATATATATTTTGATTTTGAGATGTATATCTATTGTTTATTGCTCACGGCTACACTTTATATAGTTATATGACATGGAGATTGGACATAACCCAATATGAATTTAATATTACCCAATATGAATTTAATATTACATAATCCAATCTCCAAATTCATATTACCCAATATGAATTTAATTTCCCCCCATTGTATTCATTTGACAAAATGAATAATGAAGGACTTATGAAAAGCTGAGGCATAAACCAATATTGTGTTAACATAGGCTCCATGGGGGATAGATTCCTCCCTGTGAGGCTCTAAGAACTCTTGTAGTTTCAGTGCCTTATCCTAGGGCTTCTCCCAACCTTTAACCTCTACAACTTACTCTGCAAGAATCCACAATTTTGTATTGTGTCTAGTCCATTGGGCTATGGAGTCAACATTCAACCATTCTCTAAAAAAATCTCAAGGCCTACCTTTATTCACACAAGATGACTGTTATTTCCGCAAACTAAAGGAAAAAGAAATGCTTGGGAAACGAGCTTATTTCCTACACTACTCCACTCTAACCAGATTTTCACCCTGATCATGTAAGGGAAGACTTCCATAATAGCCATTCAAGTAATTTCAAAACTGAAACATATCAATAGATAACAACAAAAACATATCACCAGTGATAGATAATCATTCATAAAACCATACTCACCCGAAAGTGTTGATGAGTAAATGAAATCTGAAGCTTTCGGGTGATTTGAAATGTATGAATCCAATAAGACTGTAACTAGATCCTTGAAACCAAAATCAGAAACATACTGATTCACATAAATCAACTACTTATCCATGACCACCTCTTTGTTTGAAAACCGATAACCCTCTAGTTTTATTGTGATTAGATTTTGATCATCAATATTAACAATTTTTTGTTCAGAATAATGATCAACAAATGATGATAAGACATGGTTTAAATCATATTGATAATGATCAGCAAGAAATATGCAATTATCAATATGATCAACAGTTACTTCATGCTCACAAAGGTCTGAAAATTGATCATCAACTTGACATGCATACTTGTCCATAGGAAAATCTGAAGATGCTGAAGAATCTGATTTCAAATCTGACTCATACTCATATTCTTGATGTTGTTTGGGATCTGCTTCATACTTACTATCTTCGTGCTCAAAATCTGAAATGCACTGACAAATTTCTTGCTCATATGCATGCAGATTTTTAGAACAAACTCGATCTCGGATCCTCCTGCTAGCACGTATATTCTCCTCAACTTCTCTGGCATATTCAAATAAGCATGTTAAGGATGAATATTTTCTTTCTCTTAGGAGAAGGACAAGCTCGGAATGTTGAACCCTTACATAGTATACCATGGCAGCAGCCTCGGAATATCAGATCTCTGATGGCATGTTATGATAAAGATTATAAAATCTTCGGTTGAAGACAACCATAGTTTCTTTCTCTCCTCTCCTCAAATCATGAAACTCAGTCAGGTATTGGTCAAAATACTTATTCTCTCCCCAATTGTTTATAAAAACATCGGATAGCTTGATCCACGAACCAATGGAATGAGCCCTCAAACTCCTAAACCATATAGAAGCATCTCCAAATAAGGAATTGGAGAATAACCTCATGTTAACATCATCATGCACTATCTCAAACTGATCAATAAAGTTCTCAAAGGCTTCCAAATGCCTCTCATCTATAACATGATCCCCTCTAGGGAACTGGGGAAGATACTCAAGAAAATTAAGAGGATAAGGATGAAGGTAAGGTGGAAGCCTTAAAGGTTTAAAAAGATTATCTCGGATCCTACTTTGAACAATAGTGGGATGAGTATGAGATGTAACCAATTGATAGCAAGGTTCAATGGTAATATCAAAAGGTGATGATACCTCTGAAGGCTTTGAAACAGTTTCAATCTCTTCAATGTTAAAAGGGAGATCAGGTTCAGGAGGGATTTGAATGCAAATCTCGTCTTTATAAATAGGTTGAGGCAAGGACAAGGGATCAACCTCAACAACACAAGTATGTGACAAACTTTCCTCAAGGTTACAAGAATGCTCTGGTTCAGGAGGAATTGGAATGCATAACTCATTTTTAGGAACATGCTGTAATGAGGATATAGGATCAACATCAACAACATAAGGCTGCAAGATTTCCTCTTCTAAGGTTGGATATATGAAGGTAGGTTGATGATCATAGGAATAAACAAAAAAAAAATAACCCTCTTGACATGTGAAGGGAAAAGCATGAAAGAGCTATGTTGGCAGCCATTTCAATTTTTTCTATTGTCCTATAAGCTGCCTACACCTATGTCTTGTGAACGTCAAGTTTTTCGTCTCATTTTTCAAATAGACTACATTTTCATTTCTTGCGACACTTGCAAATTGGTCTCCATTAAGTTTTCATGACTGTAAGCGTGAAAACTTCTCCCTTCGAGGTCACATTTCGATCGTTATTTGAACTGTCATGATCTTGTTATCAATATTTTCTATGGCACTTACCTTTGGTTTATCATCATGTGGTTGAAAGGACTTTTAAACTATGCTCATTGGACATTTTTATATTGATTGCATAACTTGATTTTATTAAGTTTGTGAGGCAGTGAACATATAGATTTGTACTTACTATGACTTGCCTAATCTTTATGAATTGCATAGGGGTCATATTTTTGTTTTTATAGATATGATGTGATTCTTATTATAGCTCTTGGCTTGTCAATTTATGAGTATCGATTGGCACAATGGTTTAAAACTTTTGATTTATACAATGGTGCATGGTTAATATTTGGGGTTGGTTTCACGTTAAATGTCAATGGTTTGAAAAACTATAGTTGATTTGGCACGTTGGCATAACACTCACTATTTGATTGATCAAACGATATGGTTTTTGAGCTATGCTATGATTGATTGAACATATGTGGAATTTTCCGGTTGTACTTTACCATAACTATTATGCATGGCGGTGAATAACTCCACCACCCTCGCATGTGTGCATTAATGCTTTCCCCCTTTGATCGTTCATTGTTGTTAGACTGAACAACTCTTCTCCTATGCGTTGGTAAATTCGAACCAAACCCTTACCATGTGCTCAATTCATGGCACCAATCGTTCGAGCTGAACCCAATGGGAGCCAAACTCTGTTGACGTTTGACAGTGCCCGCAGTGACCTTGAGGAAAATGGGTGGCTTCCATTTATACAAAGATTCGAGGGTTTTAACCTCTGCGTAGCCCGACAATTTGCTTTGACCTTTGATGGTTGTTGAGCCAAGGTTGGCGATATTCAATTGGAAATTGATGAACAATTTCTCAGTCTTGCTATGGGTTTGCCTGCCACTGGACAACGATGGTCCAAGAATTGCAAAGTAGAGGAGGTCCCATGGACACTACTCTTCCAGTCACGAAAAATCACCTCCTGTGATAAAGGTATGCCCATGACCATGCTTAAACAACGTTGGCACGATTTATTAATGGTAATCAAACAGTTTATCACCTGCGAGGGTCGATACGGGTTTGTGTTCTTACACCACCTTCGTTTGCTTATGGTTTTTATGGGTTATCAGCTAAATATGCCTTATTATTTGCATAGAAGCCTGTTTAAAATGTCAAAGAAGTACAAAAGAAACCAGGCTGATAGTAGCCTTTTTCATTACGGGCTGGTGAAACTTATTGTTGTCTATCATTTGAGTCTACATGGAGATTGTTGGAGCAATTTCATTGCTCGGAATGATTTTGAGGATTCGAACCTTACACAGGTCGACAAACCAGTGGTGAGCGAGGTCAAGGTTGTACCTCCTGTGCCCTATCATATCCTTTTACCTAAACCCTCGGATGACCTTCCTACCGATCTACCCCACGATGCGACTAAGAGTGCTGAGACTGTCAAGCCTGTGACAAAAAATCCCAAGCCGAACCTCACTGCAAATGCCAAAGGGAAAAGGAATGCACATTTGATTTCATGAATGGCAAGGAATAAGCCAAAGCCCCCTGTCAAGCCAAACCCTATCATGTTGAGTGAGGACTCTGATTCGGAAGTGGAGCGTTTCTTGGCTAGCGAATACCCCTATTTGAAAGGTTTGTGTGCCGAACCCTCGTATGAATTTGTGTCAAACCTACCCCCTTGCCTACAGAATGACCTTAACTATCCAGGCATTAAGTTGCCTTGTGAAGCCCCCGGTCATTTATCCAAACCCTCTCCTGCTCTGTCTAAACCTACAGTGCCACCCTGTGATCAATGCAGTTCGTGGTTAGAGCGATATTATCTGGATGTTTCGATTCTCCAGTCGAGAATTCAATCTTTGGAGGACCAGGTTGCACTGCTTACCAGTCAAAAGGCCAAGCTACAAGCCACTGATAAGAAACAAAAGACGACAGGCTCCATCTTGTTTAAAAATGTGGAATCAGCCACGACTGTCGTGAATTCTAAGTTGGCATAATTGAGCAACCTCGTCATCACACAAGTATATTTTGATATCACTTGTTTATGTAACGATTCGAATTCGGTTTTAAATAGTTCTGTTTACAGCATTGATTGGCTCTGTTACATTATATGCATTCTATAGATAACTTTGTTTTGACTAAATGGAATTTCGTTGTCCCAGTTTAGCTCTTCTTAGATTTTCATTGATTTGATTGATTTTAGTGTGGATTTGATTTGTTTGATTGAGTTAAAATAGATTCTCTGCTGTCAATTGAAGTCATTTGCATCTATTCTAGACAAGAGCTGTTTCTCATATTCAATTCTGAACGCAATCATATTTCGATTCGATTTCGTTATAGTGCATACGCTATGATTGGTAACGATTTCGATGAGGTTAATTGTTACGTTTTGTTGTGCCATTATGATTTTCAAAGAACAGGATTTCAACTCGGATTGTTTCTAGTGTGACTCTGTTTCTTCGGAAACAATGTTGTTTATTTTAAGCTTGTACAGATGCACTCAAATCATGAAACCGATTTAATTCATAATGAGTATGCTAAAACCCAGCTGGTTAATTCGCATTGGTTGACTATTAACTAGACCATGTTATCAGTTGGATTCGTATTTGCGATAGATACTCTGTTTGAATTTGATTTGTAAAATGAGATTGGTTATATCTAGATTCACGATTTGTTCCTATGTTAAACTCGGTCATGATTCGTTTGAAATAAATCATTTCGTTCAAAACCAATCGATTTTATTTGCCCGTTTGACAATAACCAATTATCAATTATGCCGATTCTAATCAAAGCCAAATTAATCTGGTTACGATTTTGTATGAATCAATTCTCGTCCCTGTTCAAATTGGTCTACTTGTCGCATGCATCGTTTAATGTCATGACAACTATAATAATTTTAAAACGATTCTGTGTTGATCGGATCGTATCTCCTATTGTTGGAAAAACACAACGTTTTCTTGTCATCTGTTTGATTGCATTACTTTTCGAATTGGATATGAAGCGATTTTTTTAAAACTGTTTGGTTTTGTCCACCCAATTACAATCGAAACAGAGTATGACTATTTCTCTATTCGGTTATTGAAATTTGATTCTATTGGATTGCAAATGATATAACATTCTCAAATGAAATGATTTGTTATTGGTTGTTAATTCAATTTGATTTTATTAAAAAGATTTTGATTCAATTCTATTATGATCCTGTATGTTATTTTAGACTAGCTACAGAATCAAATGATTCTGTAGCTAAGTCTGTAGAATCAGATTTTTATTGTTTTGCTCATAAAATGTCTCTCTAACTTGTTATTTTTGGTCCATTTTAGGAAAATTCGAAATTGCATTGGATTGGATGGACAGTTTAGAGGATATTTGAAATATTTTAGTTTCATTTTAGTTCCTAGTTTAGTTGATTTTGGGAATATTTTCCCAGATTATGTAAATAGTTTGATACTATCCACAGGGAGGTTTTACCCTGTGGAGAAACTTATAAATACTTATTATTTTTGTAATAATGATCATCCTCATTCATGGGAGAACAAGGATATGGAATTTTAATACAGACTAAGACAGAATTTGATATTCTTCTACAGCTTTAGCTTTTCATAATATCAATATTCTGTTTTATGTTTATGTGTATCTATTTGCATTTGGTTAATGACTACTTTAGCTATCTTAGTCTTTTGCAAATGATATAATTTAATCAATATAATCCATATCTGATTTCTTCCAACATATAAAAACATAGCAATTACTTGATTCAGTTTGTGAATGACATGTTTCCCTTCTTCATAAGTTGAATTATTAAGTATAAGTTTTTGCATAACAGGTTTC
>JASDQU010196655.1:0-19110 GCA_032191745.1 Picea mariana | reverse complement strand
GTGATGTGATGAGTGTACTATAAGTCAAAGTGGATACAAAATAAATTATTTAAATATTAAAGTTAATGGATAAATTACTAAGTTGACAAGTGGTTAGAAGTGGGCTAGCCCTAAAATAAGGAAAGTGGGTTAAGATGGTTAGAAGGTAACCCTTTGAGGAAGTTACATGAAAGTATAAATAAGAGGCAAGGGTCTCTCATTTTCAATCACACTTGAAGATATTGAATATATACAGGTGAATGAGGTAACCAAACGATATCTAAGCCAAATTTAAGAGGGAATATGAAGTAAAGAAGGCCAAAATTCAAGGGAGGATAAATTCTTTTGAAGATGCTTTCAAAGGTATGTTATTTACAAGTCATCTCACCATTTTCGCAATATTTTTTTTTCTAGAATGATTCAGACTATGAAATTGGGAGGCCATTGAGGAAACATATCCAAGTAGTTATGATACAAACTTCACCTTGTGGGTCATTTTATTTTTTAAGTTACATGCCGTGGAAAATAGGGTTTGTGGCTAGTCTTGAAACTAGTCTAAAATAGGTGTTTCGGGTAAAAACATCATAACTTCTTCATAAAATATCCAAATTAAGTAAGACCAAATGTATTGGTTAGTGTACAGTCTATATTATTATCTGTACAATTTCCATATCTTTCCATGTGGGGCATGCTCTACAAGTTCACTCTCTAGAATAAGCCAGAATTCAACAAGGCGTGCCATTTTTGCTATAACTCGTTTTCTGAGAGGTTCCAAGTAGTGAAATCTGGAAGAATTTTATAAAATACACTGAAGAACATCGTGTACCATTTTTATATATTTATTCATTACAGGTACATAGTTATGATTATTGCAAGTTAGGGTTTTTGACTAATCCAAAATTAGTCATGTGAGACTAAAGTAAAGTTTGATGCAAATGCTAGTCTCTTGTTGTTAAAGTTAAGGAAGGTTTACAGGTATGTGATCATATACACCATGTCTATTAGAGAGTTACAAATAATATTTGGATGATTAAATTGATGATGGATTTTGGTTGAGATACATGTTGGGTACATGGTTTAGACAAGTAGTTGATGAGTTGGCACATACATGAGGTGTATAGTTGATGATGTTGGTACATCTTGATGAGTCATAGTTTATGTGTATTTGATGCATGATTGGTACATATTTGGTGCATGGTTGATGCATTTTTTGATGGTACAGGTTGGTGCATGGATGATGCACTTGTTCATGGTATAGGTTGAGGTACAGGTTGGTGCATGGTTGATGCACTTGTTTATGGTACAGGTTCATTACAGGTTGAGGTATAGCTTGGTGCATGGTTGATGAACTTGTTTATGGTACAGGTTGATTACAAGTTGAGGTACAAGTTGATGCATGGTTTAGGTTATTGTTACCGGTTGTTTGGTGCAGGTTAATTGGTACAAGTTTACAACAATATATCTCACAATGATAGTGTGACAGTGGTTCCATCATTATAATTCTACGTCAAGGCGGTTAGAAGAGGAAAGGAAAGGTGGTTGTAGCCACCTTTTGGTTGTAGCCGAAGAACATAGGGCGTTGTAGCCTCTTTCTGGTTGTATCCAGAGAATTGGGGAGTTGGAGCTTCCCTCAGGTTATAGCCTGAGAAATTAGGGGATTGGAGCCTCCTTCCAATTGAAGCTATAAAACAAAGGAATTTGGTTCTTCCAGTGAATGTAATTCTTAAATACATATAAGAAAAATCATTATGTGGTTTTCTCCTGCTTTGGGTTTCCACGTAAAAACACTGGTGTACTATGTATGTGTATGATTGCTCATTTGTTCATTGTTTATTTACTCTGCAACTATCGGATGATAATGCTACAATGATATAACACTTTCATATTGTGGTAAAAAATGATTGAATTGCTCTATTAATTATTCACCCCCCCTCTTAGTAATCCAACAAAAACACCAAAAGGTTTGTGGGCCCTGATGGGGGTAGTTGATACGCCAACTTCCTGAGAGCATAACTTTTGCATACCATCTCTGTTTGGGGCACATGATATCTTGTTGGAAAGGTATAGATGAGAAGAACACATTTCAATTGGGGATAGGAAATATCCTTTGGATATATTTTGGGCTCCAAAACATCAACAAAATGTTTTTTAGGGCCTCAAAACGACCCCAAAAGTTTGGGACCCGAAAAACTGTAGAAAAAATGCCAAGGTGAATAAATATATTTTGAGTTAGTGGAATAAGTGGGTGGGCATCGATATCCACCTAAATAATTTCTCCCCCTTTAGGAAGCAATGATCTCCATTGTGTCAAGTTCTTGAGGAATATTTTGTTGAATCTGAACCTTGGTGAGTTGCTTTCCTTGCTGAAGAAGTTGTCCTACTTAGCTTGTTGAAGGTTGTCATGAACTTGTTGTTGGAGGGGTTGGATCCATTCAACCAATATATATGCATGATATGCCTAAGTGTGGGAATACTTTGTCAGTGAATATGAGGCATTAAGAGTATGAATGGATCTTATATTATGATTTTTCATGACTTGGAATTGTGGAGGCACCCCTGTAGGTGAAGTAAGAATATCTTTGTGCGCTTCTACAATATTTTTGATCTGCTTCTATTGGATAGAAAGGTCTTAGGCTGACGCTACAATGATTGTAGTTTACTTATGTTTTTCTTTTGAGTGGATTGCGAACAAGATAAACTTTTTTGTATGAAAGACTACTTTGTGACACTGTTTTTGAAAGACAGTAGTCGGAACTACCTCTAGTAACCTATAGAGTTGACCCCCTAGAGTAACAATGACACTACGGGGTCGAGAATTGTAAAAAACATAACCCTTCCACATATATGGTTGGTCTAAAAGAACATCACAGACTTTCAATGGGACAAAATCACATAGTACCTCATCCTTGAAGGGCTTGATGTCATAGGATAGGCAACATTGTTTTCTAACACAGAGATCGCGACCTTGGAAAAGCCACCCGATGTTGTATGATTGCGGGTGTGGTGTTGTCGGAAATCCAAACTACTTGACAACCTCTACTAAGATGAGGTTCTTCTATCTTCCACTATCAACAATAAAAGGCAACGAGTTCCCCTTCACCCACATATGTTAATGGAAGAGGCGCTCCTTCTCTTCAGGATCCTCTGGTTCTTCTGATTGGATTGTTGCGGTCACGACAATAGCAATGGGTTTTGCATCAATGATATGTCTCTTTTTATTATTTTCTGAATCAGAATTCAAGTCAGGGTTCATCTCTTTTTCTTTGATCTCAACCACCAATGATTTTTTTGAGCGACATTCATGGGTGTTGTGCCAAGGGATTTTTTGGAATTCAGACCATTTTCCAGTGTTGTTATTTGTCTTCCCGGTACCCTTCTTTTCCTATGTCTTGGAATGGTTGTCTTGAGGTTGGGTTTTCTCTGAGTTAGGGTTTCCTTTACCATAATTTGGTTGTTGTATATTTGTAGACCCGAACTCCCACTTGTTTTGTTGCTTCTACTCGATTTTGATAACATATCGATAAGCGGTTCCTAGTGATGAGATGTCCAAAAATTCCATTTCAGTTTGGATGTACCTATGTAGAGCCCTATGATATTTTAAAACCAGATGTCACTTGAAGTATTTGATACCCAACTTGGTGCGCAAGGTATGAAAGGTATTCATGAAATCCAACATTGTTTGGCCCCTCTCTTGATGCAATATATCACATACTAGTCGTCATAATTTCCAACAAGATAATATTGTTCCTTGATGGCATCCACAAAAAGTACCAACTGCATTCAGCCTCAAACATTTCAGAATCCTATATGGAATTTTGATCATAGTAATTTTCCCACCAATATTTGACATGGGGGATAGACTTAAGGAGCACAAAGGTGATCTTTTCTTTGTCGAAAAAATTGTGGACGGAGAAATAACATTCTAGGATATTTAACCACATTTCTAAAGAATATGCATCTATATGACCTTCAAACACAAGAATATCAAAATTAACTTGTACCTTGAAAGGGGTGGCACCTCCAAAGTGGCTTCTTGATGAAGATGCATCTATTTTTGTCGGCAGTCGTTGAAGGATTTGGGAAAATCCTCCATCATTTTGTCCCTCTATCACATGAGGGATTCCTCGAGAAACAAATTAATAGAATATTATCCTCCCATGTCTCTCTTTTCTTCCACCATCGGAGGCCGCTCAGGCTAGCGAGAGTGGTTGTCCTCAAGATAAACCATATTGAGACCCAACTCTTTATACACTGACCTCGTTGGGGACATGCACTAAGAAATGAGAAGGAGAAACTACTATGATACCACTGATCCATATTATTTTCATAATTAAGTGAAGGAAAAAATATAATAAGGAAATACACATATATATTGCAATAAACACAAAAATATAGTAATACACAATGTCTATTAATGAGAGAAATGTATAGAAACTATAAAAATATAGAGTGAATGAAATCGCTAGAATGGTGGCAGCTTATCTCTAGGAAGAGATGTGACAACTACACTCATTTGAAATAAGATGATGTTTATAATGAGGCTCCAAAGGCCCCTTTTAACATAAATAAAATTCAAAACCCTAACCCTCGAAGATGAAATGCCAAAAGGTTTTTGGGCTCTGATGGGGGTAGTTGATACATCAACTTTCTGAGGGTGTAACTTTTTCATACGATATCTATTTGGGGTGCACGATAGCTCATTGGAAAGGTCTAGTCGAAAAGAACACATTATTACTAGGCACATGCCAGAGCCTTCAACCATCACTTGGGCCCCCAAACATTAAAAAAATTTCATTTAGGGCCTCAAAACGACCCTAAAATTTTGGGACTCGAAAAATTGTATAAAAATTTCCAAGGTGGAAAATTGTATTTTGAGTCAGTGGAATAGGTGGGTGGCCACCGATCTCCACCTGGATCACTCACACCTATGATGACTATTGGTTCCCTTGACCATATATAAATACAAATACTTCTTAGCATGCAACGTCTTATCCATATTACCTTCGTTCCTGGTGGCTACTTCTCTTTCAGTAGATGGATATTAGGGTTACTGTTGCTTCAAATATACTATAGGCAACTCCTAAAGTGTTGCACCATTACTACTCAAACACAGGGCCCAAATGTTGGTTGTGGAGCCTGATTATATTCCTGATTCAGAGGTTTTTTTCAGCTATGGTTGGACCCCATTCCCTAACAGGGGGTATGGGGGTTTCCTTTACCATAATTTGGTTGTTGTATATTTGTAGACCTGAACTCCCACTTGTTTTGTTGCTTAAATTTCTCCTTGATTTTTATAACATATCGATAAGAAGTTCCTAGTGATGAGATGTCAAGAAAATCCATTTTGGTTTGGATGTACCTGTGTAGATCCCTGTGGTATTTTAAAACTAGATGCCACTCGAAGTCTTTGATACTAAACTTGGTGCGCAAGTTATGGAAGGTATTCATGAACTTCGACATTGTTTGTCCCCTCTCTTGATGCAGTGTGGTCCATCTCATGTATTGGTTGTCATATTTTCCGACAAGGTAATATTGTTCCTTGATGGCATCCACAAAAAATCCCAAGTGGGTTCAGCCTCAAACATTCTAGACTTCTCTGTGGAATTTTGATCACAATAACTTTCCCACCAATATTTGACATGGGGGATAGCCTTAAAGAGCGTAAAGGTGATATTTTCTCTATTGGAAAAATTATGAACAGAGAAATAACCTTCAAGGAGATTTAACCACATTTCCAAAGCATCCGCATCTATATGACCTTCAAAAATAGGAATATCAAAATTAACTTGTACCTTGAAAGGGGTGGCACCTCCAAAGTGGATTCTTGATGAAGATGCGTCTATTGTTGTCGGCAGCCATTGAAGGATTTGGGAAAAATCCTCCATCATTTGGTCCCTCTATCACATGAGGCCTTCCTCGAGAAACAAATTAATAGAATATTATGCTCCCACATCTCTCTTTTCTTCCACCATGGGAGGCCGCTCAGGCTAGCAAGAGTGGTTTTCCTCAAGAGAAACTAGCTCGAGACCCAACTCTTTATACACTGACCTCATCGGGGACATGCACTAAGAAACGACAAGGAACAACCTACTCTGATACCACTGATCGAGATTATTTTGAGAATGAAATGAAGGTAGAAATATAATAAGGAAATACACATATATTGCAAGAAACACAGAGATACAGTAATACACAATTTCTATTAATGAGAGAAATGTACAGAAACTATAAAAATGTAGAGTGAATGAACTCGCTAGAATGTTGGAAGCTTATATCTAGGAAGAGATGGGAAGGATACACTCATTTGAAAGAAGACGATGTTTATAATGAGGCTCCAAAGGCCCCTTTTAACATAAATAAAATCCAAAAACCTAACCCTCAAAGATGAAATGCCAAAAGGTTTGTGGGCCCCGATGGGGGTAGTTGATACGTCAACTTTCTGAGAGTGTAAATTTTTCATACAATATCTATTTGGGGTGAACGATAGCTCATTGGAAAGGTCTAGCCGATAATAAAAAATTCTAACTAGGACTAGGCTAGAGCCTTCAACTATCACTTGGGTCCCCAAATGTAAAAAAAATGTCATTTAGGGCCTCAAAATGACCCTGAAATTTTGGGACTCGAAAAACTACATAAAAAATGCCAAGATGGAAAATTGTATTTAAAGTCAGTGGAATAGGTCTGTGGCCACCGATATCCACCTGGATCACTCCCACATATGATGAATATTGGTTCCCTTGATGGTATATATATCCAAGGACTTCTTAGCATGCAACGTATTATCCATATTACTCTCATTCTTTGTGGCCACTTCTCTTTCGGTAGATGGATATTAGGGTTACCACTACTTCAAATATACTACAGGAGGCTCCTAAATCGCTACACATTTACTACTCAAACATAGGGCTGAAATTTTGGTTGTGGAGCCTGATTATCTTCTTGATTCTAAGAGAGGATATTGTGAGAGAAAGAAGAGGAAGTTACAATGGGTGTGTTGTAGGTTGTATCCTTTCAGTTTGTTGGATAATAAAAAGGAAGGACGTGGAAATTTCTCTTGTGGACGTAGCCCACACCGGGTGAACCACATATATCCTTGTCTCTATTATATTGTGTATCTTATGTGTTTTATTTTTTCATTTGTCTTATTTTCTTTCTCCACGATCCTATTTTTCCAAAAATTGGTATTAGAGCGAAAGGCAACTCGTAGGAAAAGAGGGTTCCTAGTTCGAGTGGGAGAAATGGTGTAAGATGGAAATTTTAGGGTTGATAAACTTAAAATCCAAAACTACCAGTTATGGAAGATGAAGATGGAATATTATTTATATAAGAAGGATCTATTCCTAACATTGGGTGGAATAGAAAAGAATTCGATGGCTATGAAGGATGAAGAATGGGAGTTTCTTGACATAAAAGAACTAGGAATGATACGGTTGAGCCTGACAGTGTCGGTATCTTTCAATATTTCAAAATAAAATACAATGAAGGAGTTGATGGATGCATTGGCTAAACTGTATGAAAAACCCTCATCATCAAATAAGGTATTTCTAATGAAGAGATTATTTAATATGAAGATGTCAGAAGGTGGTTCTGTTGTGGATAATTTAAATGAATTTAATACGGTTACTAATCAACTAAGTTTTGTAAAAGTGTACTTTGTTGATGAGGTCAAGGATATTCTAATCTTGTGTTTATTTCCAGAAAGATGGAATCACTTGGTCATGGCTATAAGTAACTCCGCCTCTGGTTCAAACACACTAAAATTTGATGATGTTGTTGGTGTTATCCTTAGCAAGGAAATGCGATGGAAAAGAATAGGTGAGACATCAAGTAATGTGTTAAACATGGATAACAGGGGAAGACAAAAGGATAGAGGAAAAGGATCAGGGAACCATGGGAATTCTAGGAAGGGTAGATCCAAATTCAGAATTGGAAATATAGAATGTTGGAATTGTGGGAAGAAAGGACATCTGAAGAAAGACTGTAGAGATCCAAAGAAACAAAGAAATGGACAACATGAGAAAAATCAGGAAGCAAATGTAATAGGTGTTGTGTTACAAGATGCTTTGATTCTTTCTGTATATAATATTTCTAAGTCTTGGGTAGTATATTCATGGGCTTCATTTTATTCCACACCCCATAAGAAAAATTTTCTATAATATGTTCAAGGTGATTTTGGATAGGTTCATTTGGGTGATGATGCACCATGGAAAATTGTTGGAATGGGAAAGGTAAAAATAAAGAAAAGGAATGGAAACCAATGGTTGTTAAAAGAAGTAATACATGTTCTAGATCTAAGGAAAAAACTTATTTCAACAAGGTAGTTGGAAAGTCAAGGTTGTATATCCATATTTACAAATAGGGCGTGGAAGGTCACCACAGGATCATTGGTGATAGCAAAAGGAGAGAAGGTAGGCACATTGTATTTATGTACTGGTAATACTGATTCTTCAATATTTTTAGCTTCTATAGGAGTGGATACAACACTTTGGCATCATGGGCTTGGACACATGAGTGAGAAGAGGATGCAAATACTTCACAAAAGGAATTTGTTGCCATATCTTAAACAAATTGATTTGGATTTATGTGAGCATTGTGTCTATGGAAAACATAAGAGAGTCATATTTCTTAGAGTTGGAAAATAAAAGAAGAGTGAAAGGTTAGATCTTGTGCATACAGATATATGGGGACTAGCTCATGTATCCTCTCTCTTTGGCTCTCATTATTATGTTACTTTTATTGATGATGCAACTAGAAAATTTGGGTTTATTGCATTTGACAAAAATATGATGTTTTTTACACTTTTAAGAAATAGAAAGCTTTGGTTGAGAATGAGATAGGAAAAAGGTTGAAGTGTCTGATTAGAAAATGGAGGTGAATATTACATAAAGGAGTTTGATTATTATTGTTCATACCACGGGATTCATAGAGAGAAAAAATTTCTAGGAACACCACAAGAAAATGGTGTGTCAGAAAGGATGAACAGGACAATCATGGAGCGTGGAAGGAGTATGAGATTGGATGTTGGTTTTCCCTTACAGTTCTGAGAAGATGTTGTAGATACTTCTATTTAATTAATAAATGGATGACCTTCAAGCTCTTTGGATGGTGGAATTGCAGAGGAGGAATGGAGAGGTAAAAAGGTAAACTATTATTTTATTAAGACTTTCGGTTGTGAAGCATTTGTCCATGTTGTTAAAGAAAATAGAACAAAGCTTGAGGAAAAATCCAAGAAGTGTACCTTTATTGGATACTGTTTTAATGATTTTGGTTATCTCTTATGGCATTATGAAAATCACAAAATCATTAGGAGTAGAGATGTCATATTCAATGAGAAGGTCATGTACAAAGATCAGTTGCAGGGAAAGAAACGGGAAAAAGAAAAACCAGAATACACAGTGCTTGATGAGATCACTAAAAACAAAATTCCAAAGGTATGAGAGAATCAAAATGTAAAACAACAGGACCATCAGGTACCTAAAACTCCTAAAAGTGTTGTTAAAATATTTTTCATGTTAAGTAGACCCTTTGAACGATAATCTCCTTCATTGTACTATTTATTGTTGAATAATTATGGTGAACTAGAATGTTATGTAGAGGAAATGCAGGTAGACACTAAAAAGAAGTGGGAGCAAGGAATGAAAGAGGAAATGGATTCCATGGTAAATAACCAGACTTGAGACTTGGTTCAGTTGCCTGCAGGAAAAAGATCATTGAAGAATAAATGGGTTTACAAGTTGAAGGAAGAAGATGGAGGAAAAAAGTGGTACAAGGTTAGACTTGTTGTAAAGGGGTTTGCACAAAAGAAAGGTATAGATTTCGATAAAATATTTTCTCCTCTTTTTAAGATGACTTCAATTAGGACTATTTTAAGTCTTGTGGTAGTAGAATATTTGCATATTAAACAGTTAGATGTAAAAACAACTATTCTCCATTTGGATTTGGAGGAAGATATTTATATGCAGTAGCCACAGTGTTATAGCCCTAAAATTCCCTACTCATGTATACATGGCCTTGGCCCTCTTACTTGCATATTTTTCCAAAGCACTATTGAGAATCTCTTCTTAAAAAACCATTTTTTAGAAGATGTAAACACCCTACACCATTACAACCTATGTACATACACATGTTGCACCACTACAACTCATGTACATACGCTTGTTGCACCATTACAACCCGCGTATGCTTGCAAAAGTTGTAAGGAATTCATTGAAATTCATGGGCTATTGGAGGTTTCCCAACCAATTCACCTACTATAGTCCATCACCCAACTGAATACCCATACTTTTGTCATATAAAAGGAGGTGTTGGGGTATCATTTCAAATCCAAGCATAAGAATAGTGAAACTCTTCCCAATTTCACTTCCCCTCCTTGCCAAAGGTTTTGTTACCTTTTGTGAGATGTTTCCTCAACATTCCCTCATCAGCCCTTTCTTCCTTCATTCAATGCATTCCCTTATTTGAGGTGATTAGAATATTGAGAGAAGAATTCCATTCAAGGCGTACTTGGAGCATGGTAAAGAGGATCCTGAACTAGGTTCGCAGAATGGTGGCTAACACAGATTGTAAGTTTCAGTCTTTGTATGGTGAAGAAAAGAATCGCATTTATTGTCCCAAATGATGATGTTTTGTGTATTTTCATTGATTTATACTTAGAATTTGATATCTAACCCTAACTCATGAATAGAATAACATGCTTGTAGTCCTTGTTTTCCTATCTTTGGATGCAGGTCATCCTTGGGAGGAGACATGCAATCATTGTAACTACCAAGCTTGAGGAGATAATCACTAGACGTGGGATCAAAGGTATAATTACCTGATCTCTTCTCTTATTGCATTTTATTTGTTTGTTTTGGTATGTTTGGGGTAGAATAGAGAATCAATTAACTTTTAGATGGTCATTCACTCTATCTACATCTTAAACCCTAGTGTAGTTAAAGGGGGGATTTTCCTGCTAGAAGAACTTGAGACCATACTAGGGAATGCCTCTAGGGTTTTTAAGGGGGTTTTGGGTTGATTTATTGGTTTGTTTTCCTTTTGAGTTTCTTTCAAGTTTGTTGAGTCTGTCAAGGGGTTTTGGTCACCTCTAGGGTGCATACCAGTTGTCCCTACCCCATAAAACTTCCTAGTCTTTTTCGTTTTTGAAAAGACAATGAGGTGTATGCGCCCTGTCTTGGGTCAAACGTGTACATACAGGCTCTGCATAGTAAACAACCCGCGTACATACGTAGGCTACTTATGCAATAACTTGCGTCTCTGTTTCATTGAATTTCACACTTCTCAGGGCTTTCTTGAATCAGCCAAAGTCTCTATCAATGGCCATATCTTGGGTATAGGTTCTAGTTTACTTGTTTCCTAAGTCTTCTTGTGTTTCCTAGCATTTTAAGCTTATTTTTAGCTTGAATTTTAAGAAAAATGAGTTTCATTTTGAAAACAAATTCCCCCTCATGGCCCGGGGGGGGCATGAATCATGTATTCATCAGTTTATTTTATCATCTTTTCTTAGTTCCACTTTGATTGGAAGAAAATATATAAAAAAAAATC
Source organism: Picea mariana (assembly GCA_032191745.1). Lineage (NCBI taxonomy): Eukaryota > Viridiplantae > Streptophyta > Pinopsida > Pinales > Pinaceae > Picea > Picea mariana. The sequence continues at coordinate 7,590 of JASDQU010196655.1, read as the reverse complement.
CTAGTTTGTTAGGTCTCTTTCTTTCTTTGCATTTGCTTTGCATTGTTATTTGAAAAAGAAAAATAAATTAGCATAGTGTTGTGTTTTCTTCTCATCTTGGAAGCATTTCAAAAGAAAAATAAGAAAGATAATCCTTCTTTGCCAGTGTTCTTATAAGTTTCATTTTTTGCAAGAGTCTTAACAACATCAGTTGCACTACCACACCTTTTGAGTAAATCAAACCTTAAAAATAACACCCAATCTAAAATACATTAGACTTTTCTGTTTGTAGGGTTCACAAACTAGTTTACTGTTTAGGGTTTTAGGGCCTTGAATTAGGATTGGAGAGGAAAATCTTCAAGGACACTTAAATCGAACATTGGAGTCTGAGCCAGGGAGTGCTTAAAGTCCAGTGTCATAAGAGTTAGCTAGGACCCCCCTCTAACACAAGGGATAAACACGAGGTTAGGTGAGGAAAGGGAGAGGATATAACCCCTCCAAAGCTAGACTGAATATAGTGGGGATTGTATATTGAGGGTATTTCTCGAGAATAATACTGACTGCATTTTCCTATGGAGCTTGGTGGACCTCGAATCCATTCAAGATCCTATGTTGTCTTATTGACCATTTGATTTAGATACCCTTGAAGGAATTCAGACTTGTTATCCTTCTCATTACGATATGTTCGATTGTCGATTGTACCCACCTGGTAACTGACTACGAGCTGGCAACCTAGTTGCCCATATTTTAGGGACTTACATAGGTGACTGCAAGGGTATACGATGGTACCTAGGGTGGACATTGGATCGTGCTTCACAGAGTATACCCGGAGGGTGCTTCCGTGTTTGAGTTGCACTTACACTAGTTATTTTCTCCAGTGTTGATTGACGTAATTGTCCTTCCCACTAGTTAGTTGTCTGCTTGATTTTCCTTTAGGAAATTTTTGTGTGTGCTTTGTGCTCCCAAGTTTTCCATAGTGATTTAGTTAGTCATTTCTTTGGGTTTCCGACCTAAGGTGGTATACCACCCACTTCGCAGATCGTGAGGAATTGTTGTCTTCCGCTTAGAAACATGGAGCCGCCTCTTTACATGTGTTGTTTTTTATAAAATTGGTTCGTCGAAGTCAGTGTGTGAGACTCTTATGGAATTAAAAGATACCGCAAGGGGAGAAACTGTGCATAAGGTCTTCGCGGATAAATTTCAAGAAGATACCAACCAAGTAAACCCTTCAAAAGGGGATTCTTGTGCTTTTCCTTTTTTCAGAATCATTGGTGTCCCTTTTGTTAACACCTAAACATGTAGGGGGGTATTTTTCCTAATAGGCGACCCCCTTTGGAGAAAATGGCAAGAAGTGGGGTAAAAAACCACTAACCCTAAGTTCGGGGCGCAATGTGTGTTTCGCTAAGCAGCAGGAAAATCTGGGCGGCTAGAATCTGCTCGCCTAGATCTACGGTCAGAATTAGATTCCGAAGCCCCCCCGCCATTCTACCTTTAAAGCGGGGGGGGGGTCTAGAATTGGGCGCGCATATCTTAACGGCTTGGATATGGGAACCCAGATATACGATCGATATTGGATTTTGGATCCCCTTTTATTTTCTATCTTTAATAAGGGGGGGGGGTCCGGAATAGGCGGCTGTGTGTGGGTCCCCCTATCATTTCCTCATAATTGCCTCCACCTCTCATCTCCCACCATCTGTCTTGCACTCCATATCTCACCTCCATTTGATGCCATCCTGGCCCACCTTATTCCCATTTAAACATCTTTCCTTCTGACACTTGTCCTTCTCCTTTCCATATCACTCTGTCATAAGAGACGTGTCCTCCCTCGCCTAATCATGTCCCATCACCCCTTCATTCACTTTTTTCCCTCATCCCTGCCTAGTCACCGCTCATCCACCACTTCCAATCATGTGCCCTATTTTTTGCACCGGCCTCCACGCCTTATCCATTAGGTCCTTCAGTCGATCTAGGTGGCATTGCAAGAGGGCCTCCACGTCCCAAGAGTGCAGAGTTGGCCGGGCCGTTCTCAATCCCAAGGAAGTAGTTATTGAGGTAGTTGGTGGTGGTTAGACATTGTCTCCACCATAAATGGAAAGTTTGGAAAGGGACCTGAGATAGGTCAATTCTTTTGCAGGGTTTCCAGGAGCCTGGTTGCATCTAACACAAATACATGACCGTCTAGAGACTGTAGGTGCAGTCTGCTAGTAAACATGCAGATGTAATGTTTTTAATGATAACTCTTGGTTTTGCTGTCGTTATTGGATTTGGGTATATGTAGGAAATTTTTCCATTTTGTAATCTATAGATGGTAGAGCTAAGCTCCCGAATGTAAAGCTTTAACAAAGTCTCTGGTTCTCCAGTTATACAATGATATTTTGAGATTTCTTGTTTAATGGTGGCCAACCTTCTTCTTTCCTCGTTCCTTTGAATCTTAAGAGCCCGGGTATGGATGATCCAGTCGAGTGTTGCCGTAACTATATGATGTATGTTTGATTGTATTATTTATGCAACATTTGAGGTTTACTTTGAAGTTTCTATGGTCTGAGAGGATATTATATCTGAGACTCTTCCCATCTCTTTTCCTTCATTTACTCACCACTATGCAAACTTTACTATCTTAAGTTGAATCAAGACCTTGCATGTCCTTGCTGTTCCAACCCAGTTTTCTAAGTGAGCAATATGGTTTTGAGTTGTCTTCCATTTGATCACCCTTTATAAACAAATCATGACATAAACTGATGGGCATCAGGCTCTTCTCCTGCTGCAATCCAGGAGTGACTTCCAATGCCAACATTTATGGCACCGTTGTCGGGGACGAAGTTGAAAATTTTCCCTGGGATTGAACGACATTGAGCCTCTGATTCTGAAGGCGCATCAGGCATCAGAGCCCTACGAGATTGTACTATGCACCTGGTGACTCCATTGTGACGACTCCACTGTGGTGAACTTGTTGTTTTAGTTGTGGCTTCCAGAGGTAGATGCACGCGGTCCCATCCACAGTTGCCTCTAGCTACACTTGAAGCTGATCCGGAGGTGATTATCAAAAAGGGAAAGGCCTCTGAAGGAGAAAATTCCACCGCTGAACCAGGTAATCTTCCATCTCCTTCTGTAGGAGCTCCATTTTCTTCTTCCCAGCTTCCTAGCAGACCTCTTTCTGAAGTTTCCCGTTTCCTGAATTTTGGGAGTGTTCCTGCTGAGTTTTCCCCTCCTGGTTTGGGATTGGAGGGAGAAATCCTTGTCACTCCCCTCTCCCCTGAAGATATACCTTGGCGTAGACCTAGGACCACATAAAATTTCACTACCCCTCCTCTTGTTACTGTTGCTTCTACTGAACAGAGAGAAGCGTCTGCTAACTCAAGCCCTTTAGCCTTTTCTCTGAATCCCCTGTTGTTTCCCTTTCCACCTGGTAGCGCATTCCCAGTATTCCCTGTTCAAGCTCCTTCTCCTCCGAGTTCTTCTCCACCCAATATTCCTATGGCTGGAGCAAATCCCCCTATGACCAGAATGGAGGCTATAGTAGCTACTAGGTATGCTCCCCTTTTGTTACCTTAGCCTCTCAATGCCCTTCCAGTAGATGGCTACCTTAAGCAGCCGCCTAAGTTTACAGGCGAAGGGGGCATAACTACAGAAGAACACCTTGAAGCCTTTTACAGCTTCACAGATGATCATGTTATCATGTACGCAGATGTATGGATGAGGATTTTTGTCCATAACCTCGAAGGCGAGGCTAGAAAGTGGTTTAGGGCCCTGCCTCCTGGATCTATAGATGGGATTGAGGCTTTGGATAATGCCTTTTTGAGACAATGGGGAGACAAAAAAGACTTCATGTATTACATGACAGAGTTTGGGTCTTTGAAGAGAAAGGAAGGAGAGTATGTCTCTGACTTCTCCAAGAGATTCAACAAAATGTACAGTAAGATCCCCGCTAAAATAAATCCCTCCGAAGCCTCTGCTAAGATCACTTATGCTATCTCTTTTGATCCTGATTTCTTCCTTCTGTTGAGGGAAAGGTAATCTACTACTCTAGCTCACATGCAGGATGTAGCCATGGAAGTAGAATCTAACATACTGGCTGTTGGATAACTTAGGAACAAGGATGATAGAGACATATCCAGGAAGAGACCTGAAGCCTCCCCATCCAATTCCTCTCCCCTTCCCCTTCAAATGGACAAGGTAACTAAAATGCTAAAATCGCTCTCGTCCATAATGGAAAGGTGGGAGTTAGAAGGGAAGCCCATGTACAGGAATCACCAAAATACTGATAACAGAGGCTTCCGGAGGCCCAAAAACAATGTGCCACAAGCTTTGCCAAGGGAACAAAGGAGCAGAGACAAAGATGAGCAGAGGATCCAAACCCCTCTCCAAAATAACCTAGTTGCTCATGAGGAAGGAGAGGAGATAGATGAGCTCAACCCTCAAATTCATTGCATTGAAGACACCTTCCTTTTCCCCCTTTTGACTCAATCTATATATGAAGAATCCCTTATGAACAGTCAATTCAATGAGTTGGGTAAAGGGGAAAGGTCCAACAACACTCCTAACAGATATCATCTCAGGTCAAAGAAGAAAGAAGGGAATTTTGATAGCTAGGATCAGCCCCTCATAGCATAAAGGCCTGCTAAACCTGCAACAATCACTACTAAAGAGAAGTAAACTTAGAATACCTCTTCAACAACCAAAGAACCTGTCTCTGAGGTAAGGGAAGCTCCTAAGTCTTTTCTGTCCTTTAGTTTTGAGCATGAAATTCAAAAGATTAGGATTCTCGTACCCCTTTCAGAGCTAGTTAAAAATGAAGACTTCAAAAGGTCCCTCTCTAAAATGCTACAATCTGAGTCCCCCCAACCTTCCTCAGACTCAGTAAATATTCAATATGAAAAGCCAGTCGTCATCCTAGGTCCCATGGTAGAAGACAGAGATGATTCATCCCCTCCCTTCTACACATCCCTGAACATACATGATAAGGTGCTGCATAATTACCTCATGGATTCAGGAGCTTCCCACAACCTTATGCCCAAAATAGTCATGGAAGAATTGGGACTGGAAGTGAAAAATGCTTATCATGATTTGTACTCTTTTGATTCAAGGAGGGTGCAATGTCTTGGAGTCATCAAAGACTTGGTGGTCTCTTTATTTCAACTACCAATGAGGAGTGTGGTCATGGATATTGTGGTAGCTGATGTTCTCGCCAAGTTCGGCATGCTGTTGTCAAGATCTTGGATTAAAAGACTTGGAGGAACATTACAAATGGATCTCACATACACCACCATCCCAGTCTTCGGAGGGGAACACAGGAGGTTGTACAGAGAAGCCCAACTGGCCTATATTGTTAGTGATGAAGCAAACCCCACCAATCATCCCATCTTTGCACTTGACACTGATTTGGGGTTTAGTTTATTGCAGATCACTCAAACTCCTGAAGCTCCTTTACAAACCAGAAAACAACCCAGTTTTAACCATGAGATACCTCCTCCAACCACCTCTGTCTGGAAAATGTTCTTCGATGGAGCTGCTTCTAGCGTAGGCGCTGGCACAAGAGTGTTTTTTGTGTCACCTCATCAGGAAACCATATCTCTGTCATACAAGATGGAATTTGAAGCTACCAACAATGTGGCAGAATATGAAGCTCTTGTTCTGGGTATGAAGGCTGCAAAAGAAATGGGAATTAAGGAGATAGCAGTGTTCGGAGATGCTGAGTTGATAATCCAACAAGTCAGGAATGCTTATCAGGCTAAGCATCCCCGACTCAGGAGTTACAAAAATGAGGTATGGGACCTGATTGATAATTTCTTCTCGGCTTTCAACATTTCTTTTATTCCAAGAGAGGAGAATACTTTGGCCGATTCCCTAGTTGTCTCAGCTAGTCTGTTCAAGATCCCTCTGTCGCCTAAGATCCAATATGAGGTTGAAAGAAGATATAGGTTATCTGTTCCAGACAATATCAAGCATTGGAAGGTATTCAAAGATGATCTTGAGATCGAAAATTTTCTTCAGTCCATCGATGAATTTTCTGCATTACACATTGATCAGGATCCTGATCTCGAAAGTCACCCTCACCCTGAGGTATTTTTAAACAAGATTGTTAATCACCATATCATTCATTTACCTAGAAATCACATTCTGAAGGGATTAGTCCCTTTAGAAAGACTGTTCAATGGGAACGATGTGGCAGTAAAGGGTAGGGTTTCAGATGGAGACGCTGATACAACTGAATGCAACATCGGCACACAGGAGGAGCCTAAGTTTGTCAAGTTGTCAAGCAGCCTAACCAAAGAATAGAGAGCCAAATATACTAAGTTATTAAGAGAATTTGCTGATGTGTTTGCATGGACCTATGAAGACCTCAAGACATATGACACATCTATCATTGAACACAAGATCCCACTGAAGGAATAGGCTAAACCATTTAGGTAGAATCTAAGACAGATAAATCCCATGTTGTTGTCTATCATGGAGAGAGAAGTGAAGAAGTTGTTAGATGCCCAAATCATTGTCCCCTTGAGATATTCTGAGTGGGTAGCCAATTTGGTACCGATGACGAAGAAAAGTGGAGAAATCAGACTCTGTGTTGATTTCAGGAACTTGAACAGGAGCTCAAAGAAAGACAACTATCCCTTTCCCAACATGGAACACATATTGCAGAGGGTAACTGGTGCATCTAGGATATCCATGATTGATGGTTTCTCTGGCTATAATCAAATATCAGTCATGCCCGAGGACAGAGAAAAAATGACCTTCACCACTCCTTGGGGCACATTCATGTATGCCAAAATGAATTTTGGATTGATGAATGCAGGAGCAACATTTCAGAGAGCCATCGATATAGCCTTCATCGGGGAGAAATATCAGTTTGTGGTGATCTATCTGGATGACATCACGGTCTTCTCCAGGTTTGATAAAGAGCACTGTTGTCACTTAAGGAAAGTTTTCTTGAAATGTCAGAGGTTTGGCCTTTCCTTAAATCCCAAGAAATATTTGTTTGCTATGAAGGAGGAGAAGCTGTTAGGCCATATAGTATCAACAGAGGGAGTGAGAATTGATCCCAGCAGGGTAGAGGCAATTTAGACCCTGTCACTTCCTAGGTCTAGAAAAGAGGTCCAAGATTTCCTGGGGAAGATTAACTTTCTGAGGAGGTTCGTCTCAAATTTTTCTGAGTTGGTAAAACACATCACAGCCATGCTTAGAAAGGGAAATGAAGTAAAATGGATCACTGAGCCAAGGGAATCTTTTTTCCAAATAAAGAAGGCATTGAATAAGGCACCTGCGCTGATCAATCCTGATTATTCCGAGGATTTCCTAATTTTTTCTTTTGCTTCTTTTGATACAGTGGCAGCGGTCTTATTGCAGAAAAATGAGGAAGGGCGAGAGAAACCCATTTCCTTCTTCAGTAAGGCATTGAGAGATGCAGAATGTTAGAAAAATAGGACCGCGGAGCAATAAAATAAAACAAATGTAGAAACAAAACACAAAAGACACACAATACAAGAGAGACACAGATTTACGTGGTTCACCCAGTGTGGGCTACGTCCACCAGAGAAATTGCCAGCTCCTTCCTTTATTATTATCCAGCAAATGAAGGGATACAACCTACAACAAAACCCACTGTAACTTCCT
>JASDQU010196652.1:0-18468 GCA_032191745.1 Picea mariana | reverse complement strand
GTGCTATTGATATTTCACTTTGTGCATTGTGGTTGTGAACGTGGTTTAAATTGCTTCCGCAATAATAGTAGAAGCGATTATGTATTTAACAAGTTGCGGTAATTGTTAGATCAGGAGAATCATAGGAATACTCGTTTGGGTATCTAAATTTCTACACTTCCGGCATCTACCAAGATATGAACGCGATGATGATCAATGACCAACTAAAATGGAACTCATATCCCTGATCCTAAGATTCGTAATAGTCTTGGTCTAACAAGTTCACTAAGTACTTTGCCAAATTCATCTGTAGCCTCTCCACACATTTCCCTATGAGGTCAACAACAAACCCTGTGACCTGCATGGGTCTGTTCTTTCGGACTAGATTACCAACAATCAAATGGAAAGAAAGGCACACTGCACCATTCTATATGGAGGCTACCTTGTAGCCTCGCTTCCCTTTCTCCACATCATCATATGTATCTTTAATATTCTTCCCTAGGGCATGGTCTGCAACCTTCCATGGGTAAAAGTCTTGCGGGTCTGGTCCCTTCATGCTCAATCCAGTGATCTGATGGATCAATGCTAGATCGACGGTGGTGCATCTGTCTAGCCACAAATAACCGCCATGGAAGCTTGACAGCAGGAGCTTAATGCACACGTTAACCTCCTGGTCCCTTCCAAAATGGGGTAGTTTCATCATGTTCAGGATGGTGGACTGTGCGAGGTCCATATTCCATGGTTGGGGCATTATCCTCGACTTCTTCCCCTTCGTCCTAGTCAAATACCTGTGAGGAGCGAGAATGTTGAAGTTCTTGCGATCCCCTAGGTTAAAGTCATTGATCTTTAGTGTCATGATCTTATCCGACTAAGGGTTTCTTGTGCGTATCCCCTTCGGGAGGTATGCAGTGACCAAGGTGTAGTCGAAGTCCCTGGGGACACTGTCACGATTCACCACGCTGGCCAGAGGCAGGATGTAGTCGGGCAGGATGGAAGGGATTAACTTTGCTTTTTCCAAGTCATCTCGATGTTTGGTTCTTTTCTCATCTACAGATCGGGATGGTCCGAATCTGCGAGCAGTCAAAGGGGAGGCTTTCACTCCTCACGTCGATGATGCTTGAACTCCTATGGACATCACTCTCTCTTCCATTAGATCGATTAAAACTTCCTCTACTGATTTTTCCACAGCGCTGAGTTCGTCCGACATGCATGCTCGAGATCAGATATCTCAGGCTGATGACCAATTTCTCAATGCAATAGAATGGATGTAAAGGTCTCAATAAGCACATCACAGTAACAATGAGTTCTCTTGTTGGCTCGGATATAATTCACGAAAGTGTGCTCGACGCAACAGTCGATGGGATAAGTAGACAACGACGTAACAAATCCTTCCAATGGACAAGAAGCCTTCATCGATGCAGTTTTGTCCATTACGACACGATCCTAATGGTTCGATGACAAGCTTCCTGATCATAACTATTATTCTAACCATTCGGGAACATCAATCTAATGGTTATAATGCCTCCAACGGTCATATGGCTCTGCCATGGAAAAGTGTCAATCTGAGTCTCTCTGATATTCTAACAAAGTTCGAATTCTGGAGACCTTCCTTCTGCGAAGTCTTCTCTGGAACTTTCTGTAATTTCTCCAACTTTTCTTTCTTCTTATTGAGCTTTCTATCCTTCTTCCCTATGATCTGCATTACTAGGTTCCTCTTCCCATTCCGATTCTTATCTCCTCTTGGCATAGTAACTTCATGTTGTTGATGGTATTTCGTAGGGTTCAAGGCCAATACTTCTTCTTTGTTTGGGGTAGTTGGTCTACTCTCTTGTACAGACAGGTGTTTTAGGTCTGCTTGTGTTCTTTCAACTTCGACATCTAGATTTCTGGTCCTCAGTAGCTTCAACTGGTTTTCTTTTTTTTGCTCTTAGCCATGAAGTCTCTTAGTTCTTTCTTTTTCTATTCTAGAGCTTGGTCTTCTTGTTTTCTTCGGATCTAATCGTTCTCAATCTAGGTTTTTCCTAGTAACATAGAAAATGGGACGTTGTTCTCAATAAATTTAACAACCTCAAATTCTTCTTCTATCGAAGTGCCATGAGCACTCATAGATGTCTGGGTAAGTCTTCCACATAGGGTTATCAAATTTCCTCTAAATAATTCTATTCCTCCCAATGAAGGAATCATAGCAGGCTTTCCTAAAATTTCCCAAGTTCTTTCTGTCATAATATTCACCTATGTTTCATCATCTAGAACACAGTCTATGTCGAAGTCTCCTATTCTTGTTTCTATGCACTCTTTCTCTTTGAAGATCTCTGATAAGTTGATATCTCTGTGGTCATTTAGGGTTTCTTTCATTTGTAGTAGTACAGTCTCTGATTCTCTCTAGGGTTCTTCCATGGTCTCAGTTTCTTTTTCTTTCTCAGGGTTTTGTTGTCTCATATTCATTCTTTCAACCTTATCAATCATTCTAGGGAAATCCAGAACGTCATGGTCCATAGCTTTACAAAAAATACAACTAGGTCTTCTATCATGGAAATCCTTAGTAATATGTCTTGGCCTTCTTCAACTGTAACAAAGTTTAATCCTCTCTTCCTCTTAAATGATCCCCAGCCTTTCTTGTACTTCGCACTAGGATCGTGGTAGCTAACCTGCAGAAAATTCTTCCTAGGATCCTGCATCCATTTGTTAGTCCAAACATTCTTTCGATGCATAGGAATAACATATATTTCATTATTTATATTAGATCTACTCATATCAAACCTTCTTTCTTCTAATTGTGCCCTAGTTTTCAGACTAGGACAAAATTTATCAAACATACCTAGATCCATACTTTCGAAAAAAAAAATTCCACTTATCTTACCTTTATCACAGCACAAAGCTTTCATATCTTACCTCTTTAATCAAATCTTTTCACTGATCTTACCTCTATCAGAGCATAAAGATTTCATATCTTACCTCTTTTCTTTAGATCTGCCTCCCTTCTTATCATAGAACTTTGTAAATCAAGTAGAACATTGCGCACTAAAGCAACAGATCTACACACATAACTTTCTTTGTTTTTCTTAGTTCCCAACAATCACAGTTTTAGGTCTCGGCAACGGAACCATTTGTTGGCATAGGGGCAGACCTAGGGTTCAACACTTCAACAACGCACCAACAAAACCCTAACTACCGGCCCTTTTGGAAACACCTGCGAAGCAAATGAAGTCTCACCCGAGGTACAGAAAGGGGTGGTTGTAGGAATCCAATGTCTACAACCTTATCTAGGACACATATATGTGATTAAAATACTCTAACAAAGCACTTAGCAGTTTTCATTCATTAGTACTTAACCTTTTTATATAGCACAGATAAACCCTAATTATAGTGCAGTGCAATATTCAACAAGATTCAACACATTCAAGCACTAATCACATCAACATAGATTAGATCTAGCATCTCATTCATATCATTAGGCACTAAGCTATCATATTCATGTAAGCATACATCATTGCACTAAGCACTAATCATATGAACCATAAAACAACCATAATGCATAAAGAAACCATAACACAGGATATACGTGGTTCACCCCCATCCTGGGGCTACATCCACCAAATCTTCATCTTATTTATTATCTTCTATCAATCATCTACATTCACAGAGCCATAAGGTCCTACTTAGCATAGGACAAGAGATCTGCGCATACCTCGCCATATCCTCCTTCCCGAGCTAGGTTACATCACAAAGACTTTACATAATCTCTTACAGTCACTTGCACTTAGCCTTGCAAGTCTCACACAATATGCGCAAAGCATGTACTACTATCACTTGCACTTACTAGATTGGCCTTCACTTGCCCTTTTTCAGTTAGCATCACACCCTTACTTACATCACCTAGATTTCTATTTATACATTACAAAATGGGCCTAAACATGGGTAAACCCATGGGCTACCATCCCCATACCTGTTACATAAGAACTAATCCCAAAAACGCCCTAAAAGGGTCTGAGATCATGTGATCTCTACTTCGACTTGTGCTCTGCCTTCGACAGCCTGTCGAAGTCCCAAAATAGGTCAAACCTGACCAAGGATATCCAAAACTTGGTCAAGGGCCAACAACATCACAACAAAGGCCACTGCCAAGGTCTTCCTTGAACGAGTGTGAGTACATTTTGGGATTCCGAAAACCATCGTCTCAGATTGGGAAAGACGATTCCTCAGCAAATTCTAGTCGAGCCTATGGTCATGTCTAGACACCAAGCTCACCAAATCCACGACCTTCCACCCCAAAAAAATGGCCAAACCAAGGTTGTCAATAGGATAATCGTGCATATCTTACGTATGTACAATTCCAACAATCCACATGCAAGGGGTGAGAGTATTCCCTATGTTCAACACACTTACAACATAGCCATACATAGCTCCACTGACCACATCCCCTTCCAGGTGGGGTTGGGATTTCAACCATTGGGTCCCATGGATGTTGTGCTTCCCCTTGCGTCCACACAACAAGAATCATCCCATGTGCAAATCAAAGCCAAAAAATCCACCCAGTTCATTAAACGAATCCATCACATCCGCCAATAGGTTGAGGATAGTTTGCAAAAGTCCAATGCCAAGTAGAAGAAACACCATGATCAACACTAGTTGCCAAACAAGTTTCAGGTGGGAGATAAACTTTGGTTGAATCAATGGAAAGAACGCCTTACAGGACCCCGTCGAAATATTATTCCACTCCGCTATGTACCCTACATCATCACAAAGTTTGTGGGTGACAATTCTTTTGAGCTCATCATTCCCTCCTTCCTTATCTTTCACCCAGTGTTTGATGTGGACCTCCTTTGACCATAATTCCCACCCTTATTGGATACCTCAGAGATAGCAGAAAAGATGACACCGACAGAGCTCAAACCTGACTGTATGGAACAAGAATCCAATGATTGTATCATGGAAACACAGGTCAAGGGAACTCTCCAACAAAATCTTCATCTTTATCGGGTTGTCAAAGTGGGGCAACACATGCACCAAGTCAAGTGGCTCACCCATGGCCAAATCTAGCAAAAGTTTCCTCATCTGATGGGGTAACTCAACAAAATAGATACCATTTATTCCTAAGGAGGGAGGATTTATCCAGGTTGATATCAATTTCCACCCACCTCTTTCAGCTGGCTCACATAAAACTTTCATCTTGGCAATTGTCGTTTTCATCTTGGCAGTTTTTTTCTAGCTTTTTGCATCCTAAACTTTTGGGGTTGTTTTGAGGCCCTAAACAACATTTTTTGGGCCCATCATAGTCACATTATAGGTCGAGTTAGAGCATGAAAAAATAATGTGTATTCCTTGGATAAACCTTTCCAATGATCTATCATGTGCCTAAAAATAAGATCGTATGCAAAAGTTGCGACCCCGAGAAGTTGATGTACCAACTTAACCCATTAGGGCACACATGGATTTTGGTTCTTCATAAACTAGGGTTAGGTTTTTGGATGTCTAGGGTTTTTTGTTTAATTATTGATGCTAAAAATTTCTGGAAGCCTCATTGTAATGTGCTCAGACAAATGCGCATAGCCTCCACATCTCTTCTCAGAGATTAGCTACCACCATTAGAGCAAGCTTGTTTTCATTCTGCATTTTACAGTTTCAACATATTTCTTTATTGTATATAAATTAAGTTCCACTATATATCTATTATTATTTCATGTATATATGTTTTAATGTTATAGATATGTGTTTCATTTTTTTCCACTCATAAATCTGGATCAACACTCTCTTCTAGAGTGCTCCTATGCTTATTAATCAATGCCTTGTTAATAAGCTCAAACTCTTTTTACTTTGCCAAACTACTGCACTTAAAATGATCCTCTATACTTATGCATATGAATTGTTATGAGAATATACACTATTAATTACACAACAATCACCTTTGGTACTCACTTATATCAGCTAGGAGAGTTTATCCAAACTTTGACACTATTTGGAAAAATTTTCACATCAAGTAATTAGATGGCTCTTAGAATCCAATTCCACTTCTTGTTACTTTTCTTCTAGATATTTATTTCCTCAAACAACTTCTACAATCTCTTCCATGTTTACATTAATCTGATATTTAGTTATAGGCTTGGATATATTTAGTTATACCTCTATTTCTGCTCCATGTGCAAGTAACCATTTTTGTTAGAATTATACATAGTTTAGAAATTTTGTGAATTAATTCTAAATGTCATTTTTATCCCAATTTATGAAGGAAACAATGTGCACCAAATAAAAAATGCTATTTTTCAAATGCATTCCTCTCTTGAAAATATCTTTGATGATTGTACTCATGCCTCAATCTGAGTTATGAGCGAAAAGTTACCACAATTACATGCTGCAATTTCCACTCTTTTACTGCTAAAAAAATATATTTATTAATTTCTCATAATTTTATTGGCCAAATAAAAATTTTAGGTTGAAAAAATTAGTCTACTCCTCAATAAATTTCCATCAATTATTTGTTTGCTCAAATCTGAGCTTCGAGCTGAAAGTTGTGGTTCAGAGAAGTTTTGGGTATTTTACCAAATTTATCCTTGTATGCTACATGTGTCGTCTTTCACTTCTAACACATTTTTAGGTACCCATAAATCGATTCTAACTGCACCGCTGGATTCTATGCATCATAATATTTCTATTGACTACTTATGTGCCCCAAACAGATTTTTGAGCAATCAGTTATGCCTTTTGGAAGTAAAATTGGTGTCAAAATTTTACCCTCATTGTTTGGGTTGTAAATTTGTCATACGAGCTACATTTTGTGAATTTTTTAGCTCATTGGATATCTCTCTCTGAGTTATTCTGTTTGAGTTACAAATACATAGTGTAACTTGGTAGATTCTGATCATGTGTGTTTTGACTCGCTAAAAACATCGTTTAGGGCCTCAAAAATGCCCCACAAGTTAATGACCTTCAAAAACCACAAAAAAATCGCATAAAATTGATTGTTTTACTATTGTAAAAATGCTTTAAATCTGAACTGTTGATATCAAATCGCAAGAAAAAATGACAATTGATCTGACTCTATCAGCCATCGACGATACACTTTCCTTTGAACACGTGCAAATCCTTCCCCAATCTGCTAATGTAACTGTCGACCATCAACCCAATTCCGCGACGCCTGATTTGCACATACCTCCAAACCAACCAACCTGATCATCAGTATTCAAAGATCTTCATCGACGAATAAAAAATACTCACTGATTTGGTGAATGCCTGACCATATTCCCATCGACAATAATCAATCCCCGATGACAGTTGAAAACACTTTCGCAAATCGGTCGTCCTGACCACCGACCATCGACCATTTATGTTGGCTAACATGGCAATTGTTGGCATCAAATGACATGTGGGTGATGATGTGGCATGAAACATCACCTTGAGGAGTAAACTTAGGTGATGTGGCATGACATGTGGATGTTGTTGTGGCATGGCATGTGCATGTTGATGTGGCATGCCACATGGATGATGATCTCATCATCCACTTTTCCTTCATCGACGATCGACCACTCCTCTTGGGCAACCCAAACACTTTGTCAAATCGAATAATGCCCAACCATCAGTGCATCGGTCATTGGAAACTTGTCTTGCTTGATTCAAAAAAATTCATTGAATTGGGTGATGCCCGACCACTGACCCATCGAAGATTTTCATCGGTGGTTGAACATACTTCGCAGGATTTGGTCATTGACGACCGTCAACCATCGATGGTTAGTGATTTTCTTTGGCTAAACCAAACTCTTCATCAATTTGGTCGATTTGATCATCGACCATCAATGATTTCTCTTGGAAATTTTCCATATGTAGCTAAATTTATACCAAAAATCCTAATGAATATAAGTTTTTGATCTGCTCCCTTTCAAAAAACCCTGAAGTGAATCATGGTCATTGATTGGATCTACCCTTAAAAAAAACTGAAATGAATACATACCATACATATGATCCCTTTCCTAAACTTCCCAAATTAATCATGGTCATCGTTTTGATCAACCTTTCAAAATGGTTGAACCTTACGGATTTTTAAATTTATCATGATGAATCTTAGTTGTCAATCTCAAGATCAAAAGAGATATCATTTTTCGATTCGCCAAAATAGTTGTAACTCTATAGGTGGTCATTAAAACTCGAATTTCGACCATTCCAGGTTGAATTTCGATTTGCAACTTTGCAACTTATCTCTATTGAAACTCCTAGATAGTACATAGTCATTTAAACCCATATTCTTTCCCACAAATTTGGGGATTCCTCCCTAAACTATTTGTTTTTCCCCAAATCTATCACAGACAAAATCTACAAAAGAAAAATTCACCAATTCGCTCTGGTTCGAGCCCATCCAAGCCCTATATTTGAACCATATGATCTAATACCATAATGTAACATACCCAGTCTTCAGCTTAGAAACATTACATGTGGAAACTCAGTAAATTATTAAGATTTACTGCTAGTTAAAATCCTGTAGCTTATTAGTCGCAGATCACACAAATATTTGACAATTGGATTGATACTACAGTTATAAATGCATCTAAAAAGATATATTAAACATGAATACAAATGTTCAAGAAAACAACAAATACACAACATTCATATAAACCATTTACACGACGAAATTAACATAAGAACATAACATAAACACTTATTTGTTAATAATTAACCAACTAGTTGCAAATGTAGGATGAAAATCCCTGCCATAGGCACTAATCCTCATTTTCTCTCAACATCATTCCACCCCCGAGCTAAGTCTATGATTCCATGAGGAGATCCATCCCACAAGTTGTCCACTCTCCACACGCAACAACCCCCAAACCTAGGTTTTACTCCCAAAGTAGTTCCAATCCTCTAGCTCTCTCTTACCCACAGCCTACACTACCTAAGGAATGTACCCCCTTCACTGCTCATATTCATTCGTTTATTAGGGTTTAAAGTGCAATTGGTTGGCCAAGAATTCCTCAGCTGGGATCCAGGAACTTTTGGTTGCTCCATGAGTTCTCAAAACAACCTTCACAAGGCTAGTGAAATATTTCCTCAACAGGAAATTGCACCACAGGCTCACAACCCAATTTATAGGCACATAGGCCTCTTTCTCCGCATAGAAAAACATACAAGCAATGACTTCCTTCAAGTATACCATGGATGGTCCTCTTTTGAGCTTTTTGTTGCCCAAAATATGCATGTAAAAACTGTGTCTATTCTACATAAAAAATTCCTCTCCTTCCTTTCTTGCTTGATTCACACTCTTCTCAAGGATAATTTTACTTCAACCCATGCTCTCCAATAACTATGGGATGTGACCACTCAGATGCACCCTCTTACATGAGTTAAATGATTGGACTCTCATGCACTCAATCAACAAATAGAAGGTTATACAAAAAGATATTAATTCCAGGAATGTGGGTTGGATTAATACCCATGAATAATTCCATCTTGGGCCCCTCTCTCTTGTGGAATCATGGCCCCCCATCGTTCTTCATTCCTCTTGTATCGCAACCAATGATTATTACTTTTATTAATTATTCAATGTGCATAATATGCAATTAGTCCTCCCGACCACATTAAATCAATATGGATTCTTCTCCCCAACACATCAGCTCACCAACCTAATTCACATTATACAATTACATTATAATTCACTGGGATTAGAACCGTGGATGTTACACTTTTATTTCCTTCTCTGCTCTGGCACTAAATTTATTTTAGTTCTACTCCACTTGCTTTGTTGACTTCCAGTCCCACACAATTTTGTCACCTCCATGCATTCCACGTAGCCTACTTGGAATCACGACGATATCAACTACCTTTCTGTCCCATCTCCTTGATTCTCCAGGATCCCTTGTGTTACCTTAGCAATCATTTGGGAATGTTTCTCAAATATTATTTTCTTGATTCCGGCATGCATACAGTTTCTTCTTTATTTCTAGCACGCATCGCAAAAATCATGTCAACATGCATTGGCAAAAATGGAACTGGAATGCTCTGAAAAAACTTGATCTCATGCGCTTTCCTCTTATCACCCCTTACACAACTGCTTAATGTGTGTGTAAATCTAGAATAAGTGCACATAACTTCATTTGTGCACACGTGTGATATTTACCCAAAACTTTGAGTGCCAAGACCCCCACCACTATTATTTGGCTTGACCTCGAACAAATTGCCTCATTGGGTGACCGATGTGATAGAGGGAACCGTCATCATGAGTTCCTAGACAAACTCCTTGAATTGGCAATTGGGATCATTGAGGTTGCCCTGAAGTTCCCCGGTGAGATGAACAATTGCATTTGCATTGACTTTTGTGACATGAGGTGTTTTCATATATGTTGTTTCCATTTTCTCGATCAAGGGGCCAAAAACAACCTACGTGTTGTTGATGACCATTTTGGTCATCGATTTCTAGCTAGCAAAGCGTTGCGAGGCTCCCCCGCCCAAATTTTTGTTGCTTGTGCAAAATCTTGTGCATTCCCACCAAGTTGCAACACATTTTAAAGTTCGCTCATCCAACTAATCCCTTGATGGTTTGGTGTTTTCATTCAAAAATATTCTAGAAATTATGAAAAAATCTAACTAAAGGCCAACAATGATGAGCATTGGTAAATCATACATTGTTGGACAATACCTAGGATATTTAGTTGTTTTATGTGCTCTTCTCCAAACATGGCAATCACTTCTGAGAATTTTGGATGGCCTACTATATAAAAGAGTTTAATATTATTCTAATCATGCCATTGAAACACAATAATTAAAGTGCTATGTTTTGATGCCTTTTTCATATATTAAAAAAACCTTACCCTTAAGGTTATATTTGTCAAAGGTTTTGGCTAAAGATTACAAGAGTTATACTATTTGAACATGTCTTGGATTAAATATCTCACGTTATTTCAAAGCACGTGATATTTTAGTGAAGGAATCACATTTTTGGCTTGTACATGCCTCCTCTCAAGGGAATTGAGTTCCTTTGTAGGGTGGACAATGTGCTTTCAGATTTCCTTGGAGGTTTAAATGAGGATCTCATAAAAGGCGATTTTGTTATTACATGTCATCCAAAGATTTTGTTATTACATGTCATCTTTTGGATGACATGATGGATAGTGTATTTCCTTTAACTATAGAATCCAATATTTTTAAATATATGATTGCACCACCAGTAGAATTTTAAGTGTTGCGACTGGGCTTTTTTTCAAACGTGAGCAATACTCTTCCATCTAATGTTTCATGGAATGCAAGTTATATAATGCCGTCAAACAACAACGTTGTGTTTACCTTGTAGTAAATTGATGCCATTATCAATAAATATGGATTTTTTGTGAAAGGCGAAGTTTATAGTAAACTGGAGTAAACTCTCGAACTCTTTGGTGCACCAAATTTAACACTCTATTTGTCAATCCTTCTATTATTAATGTTGTAAGATTTCACTCATGTGTTCATTTTCGACCACGACAAACTTGCAAAGTTTTATCATTCGTGATGTTTCAGTTCGATTGATGTGAATATGATCGTATGGATACTCTGACTTCCTCAAATTTCTAATGCTTACATTGTGTGTCATAAAGGCTCGCTCATGGTTTGAGGAACACGATCATGGTAGATTCATCATCTAAAATCCTGATGTGGCTAAAAATTCTGAGTTTCAATGTGCAAATGAGAGTATGACAGATAAATTCTTGAATCGTTCATCGTCACAAATACAAAGCGGGGATTTGCTGGCGATGTGATTCCATTAACAATCATACGAAAATAATGTAGTATAATTATTTAAAGTTGTAAGGAAATACATGTTTTGGGATCCAAATCGGGCCTTGGAGAAACTATTGGTAGTTTGAATTTCACAAGGTGAGAAAATATTGCTCTTTGTCTATTCTGTCAGGATGTTAGACATACTCAGATAAAATTTCTTACTTATAAAGACTATTGCTTTCCTAGGCTTGATGGGTAAACTCCAATTAATAGCAGTCAGTTCCTTGTCTACAATTTTAGTATAAGTCCAAGCAAACAGGTCTTCCTTATTTCCACTCATGCTGGTGGGCTAGGATTAAATATTCTTAATACAAATAGAGTGATTATATTCAAACTGGAACCCTGCCAAGGTCTTGCAAACACAGGACCGATCATTCCTTCGCGGGAAGAAATGGCATGTTACAATATTTCGCTTTCTGGATGCAAGGACTCAAAAGATAATTTTTCAGAACTTTTGTGTCCTGTGCGCTGCCATTGGATTCCTTTCCAAGTTGCAATTCCAGTGCAGAAATGAATTTCGATTTTTCCCATACAAGCCCAGAGCACTTTGTAGGTTTTCTCTCTGAATTGCGTGGATGTCATCGCTATTATTTTGGCTCCTTTAAGTTCAACTTAATAAGGTTTCCTCTGGTGGGAGTCATCATCATTCCAAATTCATTTGTAATAGGTGAAGTTGACCAACATGAGCTATATAAAAAGGAGCTATGGCCTGTGAATTATTTGGTACAAGAGAATAATATAGATATGCTTCTCTCTGAAGCTTGGGATTGGTTTGATGGATATAATTGGTCCAAAACAAACAAAATAATCTTGATCTACTTCGTTAAGGGAATAAGAATGTTTTAGTAACCACTAATGAGGTTATCGACGATCTATAAGTCCTTTTGATTTGCCTAGTCCAATTCACAGCTATATTGAATCTCATGGACGAGCTCGCCAACGTGAGTAAGATAATGTCGTGCCTTTTGGGAGGAGTAACGAGAAGCAACGTAGTTTTAGCCATGATGCTTGTTTCTTTAATATGAATTTTACCTTAAAAAAATTGAAAATATATTTGCCCCTCGAAATTTACAAGAAAATCAAGATCACTTACGTCACCATATATTTGCCCCTCGAAATTTACAAGAAAATCAAGATCACTTACTTCACCATATTGCTGTGTTAACGATTTATTAAGTCCAAAGGCGTACACTTATTGAAAATGGGCATAATTAATGATCTTTTAATCTTAAATTCTAATTCAATGGCTAAACATTGAAGATTTCTGGCATATTCTTAGTGGTCCTCCAAAATCAATGCGTCAGATTTATTATTCATAACTTCCTTGCATTTATGAAGGCATCCGTTAACATGTTTACTTTTTTACATTTACCTAATCACATTATAAATTTACTTTAAATATATATTCACCTCACATAATCTATAATACACTCAAATCATACCATACCTTGAGCAAGCATGGAGTAATTTCTGCCCTAATGTTTATGTACAATCACGACTCACATAATCTATAATACACTCAAATCATACCATACCTTGGACAAGCATGGAGTAATTTCTGCCCCGATGTTTATGTACAGTCACGACTCTTGTTCTAGATGGAACCCATGTCAAGCCGCTGCCACAATACCTTTTGGCGTTCTCCAGCCGCGAGTCGGCTGTGCTAGTTTTAGTTCATTTATCCTTTTGGTAAAATTAATATTGGTTGCGGTGACCCTCAGCTTCAACTTGACTGTGACAAAAGTCATAACCACGATGACTATCCTCTGCTTAATATCAATAGAAATAGATTTCATATATTGGCACCTCTTTCTTGGACAATAATAATAATCGAGCCATGATAATGGTCTTCGATGGTTACTATGGGAGTAAATATAATATTTCAAGTGGCAATTCTAAAGTATGGCGGATCTCCTCTTATTTGTGTATCACCTATACATACAATCTATCAATATTGCTTGAGGTGATGGTTGGTATTACGGTTTGGTGTCAGAGGTGACAATATTTTTGTAACATATTTTCAACAGAAAAACTAAATTGTGATCCATTGATAACGCGCAAACACATAGATCTTATCTTATTTTTATTAAAAATCGAGTTCTACCATCTATTATGAGACTTTTCGAATCTTATTTTTATTAAAAATCGAGTTCTACCATCTATTATGAGACTTTTCGAGGAATAGATGGTAGAACTCGATTTTTAATAAAAATGCTACCCAACTCTTAAATGTTTTGGAAATAGTAATTAGAAGTGGGTGAGCTTTAGGTCTATGTCGATTTGTCAGTGCACAAGCACCGGAGTTATTTAATGGAGCCAATATTTATATTTCTCAGCTATGTTAAGAAGATAGAAGTTAGTTGAATTTATTGTTTTATTAATTGATGAGTCTCTTATCTATATATGTCAGAGTCTTCAACAATAGAAAAATAGAGTGTGTTAGTTGATAGGAAGAGAAACAACAACTAAAGGAAGTTGAAGAATTTTAAGAGCACAAGCTCTGTGAGTGTTTTTCCATTTGTAGATATAGTTAAGAAGTTGTTGGAGCCGAAACGTAACCTCGGCCCCACTAACCATGCTCATACAGAGTGCCACGTGGCGAAATACTAGCGACTGACTCATGGCCCAATCAGATGGGTGTCACATGTCACGTTCCATATGGAATTTCAACCTTCCACGGGTTCGAAACCCACTGACACATGGCACACATCCCATGTGTCCACGTCCATTCAAGTGACATCATCATGACTCACTACTTTAGCTCTTCGGGAGCTTTCGCCCTTCACTACTGCATTTGACCTTTTAACGTTGGCTTGATACAATGGTCAAGCTCTCCTCTCCAGATCTACAGTGTAGATGCACTTCGTAGCTTCGGGATTCGGCCCTTCTCTTGTTTCTGACATCAGACTTCACTGAATTCGCGAAGTCCGAAGGGATTCTAGTTTAACTCCTTTGCACCTTCCCTAGATCTGATGGTCGTAAGGGATTTCCCTTCCTTCCGAACAAATCCTACGGCGCAGAACACACTCTGTTACTTTACGGATTTCCAAAGGAATTCCAAAGGAATTCATGGCTAACTGCCTCACAACATTACTAGATATGACAGTCGTGAAGGATTTTCCTTCTCCTGAACATATCCTAGGGTCCACATTACTCTGTGGCCCAATACCACTTATTTCATGGTTTTACGACACTGCTACTCCTCCTGAGCTTCATAACACGGCCAAGGTAACTTCTTGGCACTCAGGAAGGTTTTGAGTTTCGAAATTGGTTCCTCTTAACACAATTTCCACCTAAAAATTCGGGTCCAATGACCACTTATCTAGCCCATCCAGGCTCCACGTTGAAACCATGGGTCTGAACTTGAATTTTATCTACTTTGACAACAATTCTTTCCGATTTTTTTGCTTCATTTTCCACTAACATGGCCCATCCATGCTCAATGTTGAAAACCATGCTCTGATACCATATTGTAACATCCCTGGCCTTCCAAAGGCTGGAAAACACTACCAACACAACCTTAACTTTTCCTTTAAAGCTATGATACCATATTTTAACATCTCCAGCCACCAATAGGCCAGGCAATGCTACCTACACAACCTTAACTTAGGCTTCACTACTCTGATACCATATTGTAACGTCCCCGACCATCAACCCTACTATCGACATCCCTGGCCTTCCAAAGGCTGGAAAACACTACCAACACAACCTTAACTTTTCCTTTAAAGCTATGATACCATATTTTAACATCTCCAGCCACCAATAGGCCAGGCAATGCTACCTACACAACCTTAACTTAGGCTTCACTACTCTGATACCATATTGTAACGTCCCCGACCATCAACCCTACTATCGAGCAATGCTACTACGCGGAACATTCACACACACACACACACACACACACACACACATATATATATAATATGCATTAAATCAAATTAACGCATTTAACATAGAGTTACTACCATCATACAGACTATTTAATACATTCAACGGAATACATGAAAACATTTCAAGCATCACATACATGCATTTTAATTGAAATTAAACACATGATGATATTTATCTTTGAAACTGGAGTAACTCCACCAACTACATACAGACCTTCCACGAACCTCCCAACCATAGACCACGCTACTCATCACGCTCAGCAGTGGGTCACCCCCGAGCTGGGACCAAGCTCCACCCAAGGCAAGGGAATCCTAGACTAGGCTGAGGTTATAGGAAATTGCACAAAGCAACCGGAAGGATTCTCTCCATGAGCCTTCTTACGCCCACTACTCACAGTCTCTCATTCCCCAAATGCCTATTCCACCTGGGAGTATACACCTTCACAAGCACAGTCCATTGGTGCTTCACCTCCCTCTTTGGGTCTCAACAACAGGCTAGATCAGGAATTCTTAGAGCTTTGTAGCTGGTGCTGGACTCTCTCTGGGAGAAAACCACTTCCTAGCAGACTCTCTCACCTGGAGAGAGCTACTCACAGGCCTGATAACCTACCTCTTCAACCACAACCGCCTCTCTCACCTGGAGAGAGTGTTGCACACAGGCCTGACAACCTACTTCTTCAAATCTGTTCCAGCACAAGGAGGAAAACAACAACGGTTCAACACTCATTCACACAGGGATGACAACAACAAAAACAAATGGGCATGGCACCATAGGCGACAACAGCCCACGCTAAAACACGACACAACTAAGGCGATTACCCAGGTGTCGGGTTCCTCAAAAGACACAGAACGACTCACGGATGAACTACGTGGCCACAAAATCCCACAGTTATGACACCACACAGATCAGACAATTACGGGATACTCGGACTTCCCCGGAGACAGATCATTCCGTCGGTTTTCCCATGGGTTCTCACTGGTTTCGTGACCAGGAAACAATGCAGATGCAGACGCAGAGGCAAAACGGTTCAGATGCCCCCGATCTCAGTGAACTCACGTGGAGGATGATAGAATGGGAAGCAAACCCAACAACACTAGCTTTCCCAGCTATAACTGCATGTGCCTAGGTTGACACTTGTCTTCCTGGAGCCGCATGAGTTCCACTTAGCACACGTTCCCTTTACAGGAACTTAGGACAACACTCAACATGTCCACCTTAGCCTTCAGGAAATAATAATAAATTATTATCCCCTTTAGAGGTAATCCCCTCTAGCTTAGCCCCTAGGCCCACACACTTAGCCTCCTCCCTTACCCAACCTTGTGGAAGCTTAGTCCCCCATCACTCTTTCTTCGTGGTCGGTCTGCATGCAACGATGTTTATATTTTATTAATGATATGCATAATTATATATACAAAATCAGGCTCCTGACCTTTAACACTTAGGCTCTCTGGCGTAATAAACACATAAGCCCACCAACTTATATACACTTGGCTCACCAACCTATAAACATGATTACAATTCACAATAAAACTGAGGCACTACCGGGGGATATTACAATCATGAACACAGATTGAAAAGGTCAAATATGTCATTAGAGAATGTATTTTCTGCGTATTCATCTATAATCCGTGGAAGAGGAAGGAAGATATCTAACTCTAGAGGCAGAGGAAGAAGTTTTGTCAGAGGTGGACGCCATAACATTCTTAGAAATACTGGTGGAAGAGGTCAAAATCCAAATACTAGTAAGCTAAGTAGTCAAAGAACTGAAAATTGAAAGATTTAGTTCCATTACTACAAAAAGTATGGACATTATTCATATGAGTACAGGAAGAGACAGTATAATCAGAACAATCAAAGTCAAGATTAATCACACAGCACAAATAGTCCTTCCATCCCTATGTTTACTGCGCATTTTGAAGAAGTGCCTATAGTTTCACTAGTTGAATGCAATATTTCTCAAGAAAGTTCATGTGACATATGATATCTAGATTCAAGCTGCAATAACCACATGATAGGAAAATTAGAGTTGTTTTCTAGTTTGGATAAGTCATTCCAAAATAAAGTTACACTTGGAATAGATATCCAAGTCACTATCTTAGGAAAAGGTAGTATAAAATTTTTAACCAAACAAGGAGAACAAAAGGTTATGCAGATGTATATTATGTTTCTGGTCTGAAGCATAATTTGATGAGCACATGACAACTGTTACAAAAAGGATAGAGAATCTACTTGGAAGATAATCACTGTGTGATTATGGATAGATATCCAAGCAATCAACTTATTGCAAGAATTCAAATGATAAGCAACAAATTGTTCCCATTGACATTAAAGCCAACCGAGAAGAAAAATACGATGTTAGATGTTGGTAAAGAAAATGATGTGTATTCAGAAATTGCATAGAGATTACATCTTCTATAGGAGGAAGTACATATTTTCTGAGATTTATTGATGATTTATCAAGAAAGACATGCATTTATTTTCTAAAACATAAATCTTACGCATTGGGTTGTTTTCAATAGTTCAAATCACTTGTGGAGAAGTAGAGTGGTTATTACAACAAGTGTCTAAGAACTGACATAGGAGGAGAATATATTTCAAGAGAATTTCATAACTTTTGTAAACAAGTTAACAAACTTGAATGTAAGACTAACCAGGTTAAAAACATAGTAACCAAAAATCTAGTTATTAACTTATCAACCCATCCCATCGATGAAAACACTACTAGGTTACTAGAAAAAGGTCTTAACTTTGCCATTGCCCCTCACAAAATTCCTATTGAAGATATCCTATGTAGCATTGAAAATAGTATTAAAAACCTCCCAGACAATGCTAAAGAAGAAATTAGACAAGACTGCTCAGTAA
>JASDQU010196650.1:0-15691 GCA_032191745.1 Picea mariana | reverse complement strand
TGCTCAATAAATCTAAAAGTATGGTTACATTACCAGTTACAATTGGAAAAAAACCCGTTGTAGGCAAATATCAGATGACATTTAGAGGCTCATGAACTGCAGAAGTGTGACAACTTGACAACTATGAAAGAAAATATACTGGCACTAATGTGAAATGAAGTTGTAAACATATCTAGCTATTCTAATCAGTATTAAGAAACCAAAAATATATCTTCAGAAAAACTCATTACTAATCAGGATGTTGGGTAAATACTTAAACCAAAAATTATGCAGTATTACAAAATTCTATCGATGCAGAACACTTGGAAAAATTATATCATGGCCTACAAGATTTCCTGGCATCTACATATGTTTGACGTAAATTCAAGACAAAACATAATCAAGGCTATTTGATGAAACAAATTACTCAGAGTGAACATAAAATTATCTCATTTTACAAAATGTGCAGAGAGGGCCAATGGATGTTGGAATATTTCCTTTTCAGTAATCATTACCCATGCCAATGGTAACCCTTGTTTTGTTATAGGTTGTTGCAGGTCTCTAGTTTTTTACTTTGACTAGCCTTAGCCAAACCTAGAAATATAAGAATTATTACAATATAAGGTTGGTATTGGCAAAAGTGAAGCTTACACCTTTTTCAACAATATGGTCTTTGAATTTTGGAAACAACAAAATTGACTAAGATATGCAAGAGAAGCATGTMTCAATCATCTATGAATGGCTTACTAGAAATAATAATATCTTATTCCAGATTACTCATATATACAATTTAAAATAGTCAATATTAACATGAGTGTTATCATGACAAGCATCTTTATAAGAAGTTCAATTACTGACCAATGAAAAAAGACCTGCTTCTTTTCTAGGATATGTCTTTGAATTTGATGTGTTTGAATTGAGTTTCTTAACAATATTTGGAATCGAAATTTGAACTTTATTCTAAGTTTATCAAGAAATTTTTCTCGCCTCTTAAATGAAATTCTTTCTAGCAAAGGGGAAAGTGATATGTTTAGAGTTTGGAGAAGGTTACATTTCCTTGTAAATCCAACCAAATGGTATGGTTGGAAAACCTTGGTCTCCTAACAAACTCTATGGATTTGCATCACAGTCGAAGTTCAAGGATCTTCCAAGCTTCATTTTTGGATAGTCCATGGGTGGGGCAGTGGATTTGAAGGTTCACTTGAAGAAAAATCTTGCATGGCATGGGACTATTATTGTTTCTCCTATGTGTAAGATAACATTCATGGCCCACCTCTAGAAAAATCCTATTTCTTACTTTTTGCTGAATTCTAGCAAATTTTCATTATATGGTGTTATCCCCTTTCACCTGAGTTAATGGTTCGGTTAGTGCTCTGTAAATTTCCAAGAGGTTGTTAGGAAGAAGAAATCTATGAGAGGTAACTTTATCCAACCGCTTTTGAAGCTAGGATCTAGCCCTTCCAACTTCAGAGAGGGATCTCTCTATATGATTTAGATAGGTTTAAAATTTTTAAATATTAGGCTAGATAAATAAATAAGTCGGTTTTGTTGTCGTAGTGTTTGTCGAGTTGGTTGATATAGTTTACACGTCCATTGGGCTATGGGGTCCATGTCATAAAGATGAAATCTAAACCAGAAAAACAAAGTAACCTTTCACAGGGAGAGATAATATAATCACTGGATTCTTTAGTAGCATAAATGAGGAATAGCAGAAAAGATGAGAAAGACAATTACAATAAAGAAGCAATTAAGAATTTCTTTATTGTAAAATGAGAAGAAAAAACACTTAAATCTTTTGAGTCAGAAACAGGGTATACGAGATGAATCTTGCAACGTTCGTTACTTCCAAATATTAGATTTAGAAAACAGTATGATAACAAAGTGAGAATAACATTTAACTTAGAGAGAACAACATCACCAGTGAATACACGCAAGAATCCATTAAAAGTTCCTCTTTGTATTAATGGAAGATCTCTTCAAAAATATTACAGTCGGATAGCTTGCAGGGTGTGAAGATCAACAACCCTAAATACTTCGAAAGATTAAGTATATATAATTCAAAATTACAAACAAATCCTGTCATCCAAGACTAAGACCTGCTAAATCTATTTTTAGCCTGACTAACTTAACAAATTACACAAATCTAGGAACTGCTTGATGATGTGTCGTAACTGCATGTTGATTTCTGAGTGGTTCGTTGGTGAGGCCTATGCATGACCTCATCTGAACGGAAAAATGACTCGGCTGGGACAGCTCATCAACTACTCGATTAGATCATAGAGTTCCTCCCATCGAAGATGAATGGGCATGTTGACTTTGAGTACCTTTGATAAACTTCATCCATTTCTGTGTACTTGGCGAAGGTAGGTTTGGTGACGAAAATGTATTGACTCTCATGTTGAATACTGATGTCCCACTGAAGTGCATCTAGAAATTCCTTTCTAGTGATGCTGCCTTGAATTCCTACAAACTTTGAACTATCCTTAGCCACATCGGTCAATCTCTTTTTGTAGTCTGGGAGTGTCATCAATTTGTCATTGATTACCTTCAGACTAGGAAGACATTTCTTCTGTAGAGACTCAATCTTACTAAAAAAAATTTGTAGCCCTAGGTCCATGGCCTAAACCTTTTCTTCCAGCTGAAGCATTAATCCTCTCTTGGTCAAAATTATTTTGACCTCGAGGATGGTCTTTGTTCTATCTTCAATTTTCAGCTCTTCCAGCTCCTCCATGGTCTTAGAATTTAGGAACTTGATGATTTCGTTAGCCTGTGTTGGCATCTCTCCCAATTCTGATATGATATTCTCAATGGCCTATTTGCTTCTCTACACCAATTCATTCTGCTCAAACATGATCTGTATCATGGGCCATATCTCGTTCATGGACTTGGAGATGTTTGTCCATACACTTTCTTTAACCTCGGCCAAAGTTTTACCTGCCACTGTTTGCTTCCAAAGTTGTTGTAACTCTTGTTTGAGCTGGTCTGACACCCGCTTTTTCTTGGAGAGGCTGATTTGAAAGGAATATTTGAGTTCCTGAAGGTTCTCAATCTCCTTTTTGAGCATGTTGATCTCTGTTTCCTGCAAGTTCATCTTTTCCATAGACTTAGCCAATTCGACTGTCTTTTCCAGAGATGTCAGTGGATTTTTTGATGGGACTTCTGCTACTGATGTTTTGCTCACTCCTGAAAGTGGAACTGCACTCAATGGAATGACTTCCATTGGATTTAGTTGTTCTTTCTCTTTCACTAGCTTCTCGATCTCAGATTCCATTTCCTTTAGTTGTGCATTCTGCTCCATAATTAGTTTGAGCATCTCATCTTTTTCTCCCTCTGTTTCTGTTATTTCCTTTGCCTTTGAATCCTCTATGGGCAGTAGTTTCAATTGTTTCCTTAAGGAGGCTATGTCTGCATTTTTCTTTTTAATCATCTCCTTGACTGCCTTCACGTTCGAGGGATTGTACCCTATCTTAAGGACCAATTCCTCCAAAGTCTTGATTCTGTTGTCCTTGAAAAAGGATGATATCTTCTCTAACTTCAATTGTGTTTGAACGTTATTCAAGGACACTTTCAATTTGGACGCAGTAGTGGAAGCATGCACCAACATATAGAAAACCATTTCCCCTGTTTGTTTGTGCAGATCCATCTGATCAGCCGGATGCACATCCTTCGTCTGGAATTTAAAGGTGGCCCTTTTGTAATCAGTGATTACCTTTGGATTTGGCACCTTTTCTTGGAGGAATGTCATATGCATTCTGCCCTTCTCGGTGTCAAATTCTAATAGCAGCCTATGTTGTGCAGTCGATGTTTGCCTCCAGAACTGGGCGCAACTGTTGTTGGTCAGGGTCTGGTTCCTTTTCTTGATCAACTCATATTTTTCAAAGATGCTCAGCTTCAGTCCTACATTGCCTGGCTGGGTGGTCGATAGAGAATATGTATATTTATTTGGCAACGTTGAGGTTATGATATGCTGGAGGCTTGCACTGAGGGGTAAACTCTAGAAAAGGGTGAATCTGAGGAAAGAGATATAGGGGTAAGTTGGACTCCCAGAGTCCAATTTCTTCACTTTGGTCCAGGAAAACTTCCTTGAGCCATGACTAAAGGTTTGTGAAATCAAAATCGTACTTTGTATCTGCGATTAAGAAATCTTTGTGAGCCAGTGGGATGCAATCAAGTTTGATAGGAGGCGAGAGAAACAAATTCTCCTCTCCTTCTGCTTGTTTTGACTTTGGGGCCATTACTGCAACAATACCTGCAAGAAAAACAATGTTAGCAGGGGAAACTGCGGATGGGGGAAGCTGACTGTAACGGAGGAGAAAACAGTGTGAATTTATCTGGTGTGATGAGTGGGCAAATAGAAATTAGGAAGAATACAGGTAGTTTTGAGTAAACGAGTGTCCATTGGGCCTGGGAGACAGGTCAGCTGGTTAACGGATAGGTTATCCAGTAATAAATGGCCAACGAATCACTTAGAGTGTGATATGGTGGGTGACGGCGACTGAGGGATATGGATGGGTGACATGGCAGTTACCGATTGGGGTAAAAATCATGGTGAGGGGGCTTTCCATGAGTGAATGGGGGGGAAGGACTGACAGAAATTATGGGACGTGACTCTTTCAGGAGAGGTGGATGATGAAATTTGGAGGTCACGAAGGTATGTCAGTCAGTAGGAGGTGATGAGACTCGGGACCGGTAGATCGATGCCATGTATAGACAGGGGCCCACCAGAGGAAATAGTCCATTCCAGACCCCCCCCCTCAGTTAAAAGAAGATCAGTCGGGGGGTCTGAAAAACACCTTGAGCCGTTGATCTGTGTGCTTTCTTATTGGCCGCAGATATGGGCGCGTTCTTTATCACACATTCCAGACCCCCCCCCCCATTAAAGGCAGAATGGACAGGGGGGTCCAGAATCCAATATTAATCGTAGATCTGTTCGCTTAAACCTGAACCATCCAGATGCGCATGGGTCTTATCAGTAATTCCAGACCCCCCCCTCCATTAAAGATAGAACGGTCGGGGGGGGGTTCGGAAAAATCTGTTCACCATAGATATGAGTGAAATCATCTAGAACATTGATATATGAATGGAGCATAAGTGAGGGCACAAAAAATACATGCGTCGAGAAACTTAGGATAAGTGCATTTCACGGGTTTTTTCCCAAGGCTTTTCATGTCTACACCACCAAGGGGTTAGTCAAACAACCTTTTAGGTATCCAAATCATGGTGTAACATTGATCATCAAGTTGGTTTTATTGAAGTAAAGACACTAGCCTATATTCTAACCTAGTTTTCTATGACAATTAACCCGGATTAAACTGTTTGGTTAAGAATTTACTCTACCCTGGGGCTATCTGACCAAGATTAGACAGTCTGGCCGGATTTATTCACTAATCTAACCTAGACACTTTGGCTAAGATTAAAAGGTTTAGCCAAAATTATTCACTAACCCTATCAACATCAATTTAAAGAGAACTTAGCCATGCTTGAAAGGTATGGACCAAGTTACTATTATTGCATGGGGATTTTATTGAAATTCTTTTATGCCCTCTTTTCTTTTTTTTTCTTTCTTTTTTTTCTTTTCTTTCTTTTCTTTTTTCTTTTCTTTCTTTTCTTTTTCTTTTTCTTTTTCTTTTCAAATTATTTGCAGAATGAAAAATCATTTGTCAACAAAAAACACTAGAGAGAGATAATATTCCAGTCACCAGTTGATCCTATAAATTATAGGGTGATAACAATTGTGCCACCTGGGGATGGTACATTCCCTGTGAAGTGCCAAGAATCCTGGTTCCTGACGTTCTGAAAATTCCTCCCTAGTCACCTTTGTTGTTTGATTAGTTTTATTCTCAAAAAATGGAAGAACAGTGGTCAGCGGCTTAGGGCCTTCTCTTCGGGTTCAACCAACTGACTAAAGTTATTCACTCAAAAAATGCAGGTGAAAAATAAATATGGTATGTACAATGGAGAGTGAAACCTCGAGTCTCTACTGAGGTGGAAAATAATGCTTCAGCATTCTGCCATTTACAGGTCCTCCTAGAAGATATRTCCCATCAGCATTGTTTAGCAAGAAAGTGTTGTTTCCTCTAAATGCTTGAATCATGAATGGTCCCTTCCACATACTATCAAATTTACCGTGCTTTCCCTTGTCTTCATTTCTGGCGTCCCATCTCAGCACCAAATCTCCTAGCTCAAAATCATCTTCCTTGGTTCTTTTGTCAAAAATCTTCTTGATGCTTTCTTGGACTACCTGAGTCTTGTTGAATACTTCTTCCCTAGACTGTTGTAAATGAATCATCTGGTTGATCCTTCTATGTGAGTCATTTGGCTCGGCTTGTATGTCTTGAAGCAATTTCATGACGGGGACTCCTAAGGAAGTGGGMAAAACTACTTCTGTGCCATAGACCAACTGATATGGTGACATACCAATTGACCTTTTGGTGGTCAGTCTGTCAGCCCATAATGCGAACAYGAACTTGTTATGCCACGATTTCTTATTTTCCTGCAACGTCTTCTTGATGATGTTTACCAGGGTTTTGTTTGAGGATTCTGCCAGCCCATTCC
Organism: Picea mariana; assembly: GCA_032191745.1. Taxonomy (NCBI): domain Eukaryota; kingdom Viridiplantae; phylum Streptophyta; class Pinopsida; order Pinales; family Pinaceae; genus Picea; species Picea mariana. The sequence continues at coordinate 9,157 of JASDQU010196650.1, read as the reverse complement.
CTTGAGGGTAGTAAGTTGTGGAGTGTCCCAAACCAATGTGATATTGGTTGCAAAAATCTATGAGTTTCTTCGATCAAAAAGCAGTTGCATTATCAATTATAATCTTTCTAGGACATCCAAAGCGAGAAAAGATATTATTTTCAAGGAATTTGATAATAAAAGAATCAGTGGCTTGCCTTCTTGGTACTTCTTCGATCCATTTTGTAAAAGAATCTGTGGCAGTAAGAATCCACCTGTGTTGGCCTGAAGAAGTGGGTGTATTTCTCCAATGAAGTCCAACCCCCATTGCTGGAAAGGGGCTTCAATTGAGATCGGCTTTAGGGGGAGAGGAAGGAGTTTCCTTTTTCCTTTAAACAACTGACATTGATGACATGGATTTACTGAATGATGTACATCAATGAATAGTGTGGGCCAGTAGAATCCAGGTCTGAAGATTTTGTTGGCTGTAACCTTCCAGTTCAGATGACCACCACATTCTCCTGCATGAAATTCTTGTAACACTTTATCAACTTCATCCTTCAATAAACAATTTAATAGAATACCTCCAGGATCTTTCCAGTACAGATTGCCTTCTAGAATGCAAAATTTTAATGCTTTCAACTTCAAAAATCTAGCTTTAGTCTTAGTCAAACCAGGGGGAGCTTGTAAATTATGAAAAACAAATATTAGGTCTGCGTACCATGGAGAGTTGAGAAATACATCTCTCATGCTTGGAGTCGCCATCTCACCCTGTTCATCTACTGCAACTAAGAAATTAATGTCAAGAGCATGGAAATTTGATTCAGCCATTAATTTTTCTAGGCCTTAACCTTTAATTAGTTTCATAGGCTTAATCTCTATGTCATATTCTAAAATGACAACAATCCATTTTCCTCTTCTTCCATCCAGATTGTCCTGGGCCAAAATGTCTTTTACTACCGCATTCGGAACATATGCAATGGTGTGAGAATGGAGAATGTATACTCTAAAGTATTTTATGGATTTTACCAAGGAAAAAGCTTGTTTCTCCATTATCTTGTAATTTAAAGCAACATCTCTTAACGCTATACTGAAGAAGGCTATGGGTTGTTCATACCCTTCGTTGTTCTTCTGTAGTAATACCACTGCAATGGTATGTTCATAAGCGAAAGAAAAAATATAGAAATCCTTGGTAAAATCAGGACTAATCAAGATGGGGGCCTGTGTGAGTGCTCGTTTGAATTGTTCGAAAGACTGCCTAGACTCGGTGTCCCATTTTATTTTTACATCCCTTTTTAAAATATTTGTAATGTTTCTGAGGAGCTCAGCCAAATTGGGTATGAATCTTCCTATAAAGTTTATTTTTTTGATAAAAGACTGTAATTCTTTGATGTTTCTTGGATGTTCTAATTTTTGTATGGCCTCGATTCTATTGGGGTCTATTTTGATTCCGTCCTTAGAGATTATGTGCCCTAGCAGTTTTCCTTCCTCTAGTCTGAAAAGGCTCTTATTAGTATTTAAAGAAATCCCAAACCTCCTACATTTCTCAAGGAATCGTCTGAGATGCCTCAGGTGCTTGTCATCAGATTGGGAAAACACAGTTACATCGTCCAGATAGATGACGATAAATTTACCTAACTCTTCCACAAAGGCGATTTCCATCACTCTCTGAAAAGTAGCTCCAGCGTTCATCAAACCAAAAGGCATTTTCACAGACATGAAAGTTCCCCATGGTGTAGTGAAAGCAGTTTTGTCTTGGTCATCTGGGTGAATGAGGACCTGATTATAACCCGAGAACCCATCCAACAAAGAGATTCGACTGGATCTGACTACCCTTTGTAGTATGTGGTCCATTTTTGGCAAGGGGTAATTGTCCTTCAGGGAGACCTTATTAAGATTTCGAAAATCAATGCAAATCCTGATTTCCCCAGATTTCTTACGTGTAGGGACCAAATTTGAGACCCATTGGGAAAAACATAATGGGACTATGATTTTGGCATCGTACATTTTTTTTATTTCCTTTTCTATCAAGGGGAGTAACTTGGGATTTATTCTCCTAAGTTTCTGTCTGAACGGTTTTTTCTCTTCTTTTATTGGAATCCTATGTTGTATGATGTTGGTATCATAAGCTTTCAAATCCTCATAACCCCAGGCAAAGACATCTAAATATTCTTTGAACAACTCAATGTACTTGAGTTTTTTCTCAGGGGGTAATGATTTGGACAATTTGACCGTCCTAGGTTTCTCTTCTATCCCTATATTACAATCTTCTACTTCTTGTCCACTGGCTTTTATTTTTGGTTTTTTGGCTACATCGTTAAAATCAAACAAGTCCTCTAAAGGAACTAGACCCCTCGGTAAAACATTACTTTTCAAATGCAGAATATCAGTCTCCATCTCATCATTGCCTAATTCTCTTGAATCTACGCTATTTACACTATCATTTTCAAAATACGATCTTTTTACATTTTCATCTTTGTTCTCTAAATCTATATTTGTACAGTCAAAATAGTTTTTACACTGCAGAAAGTCTTTGATTTGATCATCATTACCAAACACTTGCTAGTACCTAATATTGTCGGGAACGGTTGGTCTGCACTTCACCTCTATCGTGTATGGGTGAGTCGAGTGAAAAGGAATCTTACATGTGGCTGCTAACGTAGCGAATCTTTCTGCCAAAATGTTTTGTCCCCTCGACATTACCTGCAAATCAACTTCATTGAAACATCTCAGGGTATCAAGAACAACATTTCTATAAGCTCTAAGATGGGTATGTTTCGCAACATACTCACCTTTAATTTGCTTGATTATTAACTTAGAATCACCTCTTACCATAATCTGTTTGGCACCAACTCTTTTCAAAAGCTTCAGACCGAGCATCAAGGCTTCATACTCGGAGATATTGTTAGTGCATTGGAAATTTAATTTGTAAGAATGGTTTTCTGAATACCTGGTTCTGTGATTGTGCAGCCAAACTCCCACTCCGACTCCTTCTTTGCTTACTGCTCCATCAAAATCCATGCTCCAAAAATCTTTTGGTAATTCTTCAGTTATCATGTTTTTCTTTCTTTCTACCTCAATGATTTCTTGGCCTTCATCCAGACCAGATGTATCTTCTCCCAGCTGAGGGTTTTTCTCTTTCATGTCACCATCGTTATACAGGATACAAGAATCCAAGTTAGAATGCACGGAGTAAAGAGGATAGTTGTGTGGTTTTTCTTGGCTAGTGACCATGTATTTCATCAATGTTTCTCTGTATATCCTTCTTTGTTGCCCGAAAACTAGGATGGTGGCATACGACATATATAGTTGTAGGGTACCTCTCAACTTAGCCCCCCAAGACCGGGATAGCAACATTCCATATTTCGGAGGAATGTCTGCAACCACCACATCCATGACCATGCTCTTTGCAGGAATCTGAACCAGGGTGATACATAGGTCCTTGATCAAACCAATACATCTAACTTTACTGGAGTCGACTGAGTGTAAATCCTTGTAAGGTCTGGTGACCTCCAGTCCCAGTTTCTCCATCACTGCTTTAGGCATCAGATTGTGGGAAGCACCCGAATCCAGCATAGCATTATACAAGATTAGGTCATGTATATTTAGACTGATTTAAAAAGGAGTGACATCACCATTATTGGCTCGACCATCTACTTCAGGTCCGAACAGAAGTTCAGGTTGATCATCTGTAAGGTTCACAATGTCTGAATGATTTGTTGATCCAACGATTAAGGATTTCGTACCTATATCAGGTTCAATGGTCAGCGCTTTAATCACTTGTGAATGATAAGCGTCTTTGTTCATCAACTCGGAAAGTGGAATGGGAATTTTTACTTTGGCTAATTCCCCTTCGAGGCTAAAAGGTGTAGGGACTCTTCTTTGGCTCATCAATTCTGGTTTGTCTACCACATTCTTCTGGCCAGAAGTACTTGGTTGATTAATTGATGAAACCTCAGGCTGTGGCGATATTTTTAGAATAGTAAGGTTTCTTTTTGTGGGAACTTAGGTAGTACTCTTCTCAGGAATATTCTCGGCAGATGGCTCAGAGGCTTTCTTGGTTTCGACTACCTTCTTTATTTCAATCGTCTTTTTTGGGGAACTCCCTTCTGTCTTTTTACTTCACAGATTGTACTGTCGGTGTACCTCCAAAATGGCATTTTCGAATTCCTGTTGTTTGGCATATTCAACTTCTTCACTTACTTTTGTTTGATTTAGAAGAAAAAGTTCTTGCTCTTCTTGGGTAAGGAAAATAGCTTTGTTATCGTGAATTCCCATGAGATTTATGTGAGTATCCTCTAGTTCCTCAATCACTTCCTCTCCTTCATCAACATAATTTTCTTGTAGGGGAGGTTTGATCTATTGATCCAAACCTCTCTGCTCTCTTTGATCCTTAGTATCTCTCTGTCTGATTTGAGGAGGGTTTCTCCTGAAGTTAGGATTCCGAACTTGAGGAGCTGGTGGGTTTTCTCTTGGAGGATTTATTTCTAACACAGTAAGTCTTTCCATCATTCTTTCCATTTCTCTGGCCAAGGAATCCAATTTGGAATCTGAGGTTGATGTGGAAGTTTCCTCTTTAATTATAACTCTCCTCTCTGACCTCTTTCATTCCCTTTTTGCCAACAAATTGGCCTCCACACTTATTGCGCTTTTCTGCATGTATTACAGGGTGGTAGAATTTCTTTCCCTTAGTTGGTATGACATATCGGTGTCAAAACCATCAGGGAATTTTATCAATGCCAAACCCTGTGGAGGTTTGATTTCGATTGGGATTGCATTGTACAAGTTATTGAAATGAGTGCAGTAATCTTGTACTGTCTCACCTTGATTTCTTCTAATATTTTTGTATTATGACAATATTTGGAGAGGGTTTTTCTTTACCTCCCATCTGTCTAGAAAATTCCTTTGAAATGCAGTAAGTTTAAGGACTGAGGCGGCACGTAAAACCTTTATACCATTTCTTAACGTCACCTGTCAAACTTTGGGAAAACAATATCATTTGAACGTCATCCTCATCTACTTCGTGTAGGTCAAAATAATCATTCATTTTATCAATGTGTTGTTGGGCATTCAAAGGTCCTATTCCATCGAACTGTGGGAGTCTCGTTTGATAGTCTTGTGGCATAGCATGAAGAGGCGCGGCCAACACCAAGGGAGTGTATATGGTTGCCATGATAGGTGGAGGAGGTGAGATAACGAACTGGATGATAGGGGAGGTAGCGACTGAAGATGAGGACGAGTAGGGACTAGTTGGCACCGAGGGAGTGATTTGCGGTTTAGCAGTGTGAGATAGAACTTCAGGAGTCTGGGGTTGCAAAATGGTTCGGTCTAAAATGATTTCAGTCACAAAACTGTCGGATCTTGTCCTAACCAGGCTTTGTTTGGAAAGGGTGTCAAATTCAGGGTTTTGAAAGGTAACGAGCTCCCCTGAACAGGAAAGGGACTTATGAAAGGGAGTATGACTTACTGAACCTTTAGCTACGGTCCTTTTCCTGAGAAACTGTTTTGGGTTATCTATTAATATTGCAGGCTCTGGGTCTAGATGAGATCGAGTATAAACTTTCTTGGGAGCCATATTTCTTTTTGATTTTTATATATATACTTTTTAGTTGTATGAGTCTGAAAATAATATGCACAAATTTTAATCAACCTCTAAACATTACTTTATTTTCAAATTTGCAATATTTCAGAAACAAACTTTTCTTCTAGGGAAAATATAACGTGAAGCTATAAATTTTAGTTATGTTTTTTCCCCAGTATGGTCGCCACTATGTTAGCGCTCTGTAAATTTCCAAGAGGTTGTTAGGAAGAAGAAATCTATGAGAGGTAACTTTATCCAACCACTTTTGAAGATGGGATCTAGCCCTTCCAACTTTAGAGATGGATCTCTCTATATGATTTATATAGGTTTCAAAATTTTAAATATTAGGCTAGATAAATAAATAAGTCGGTTTTGTTGTTGTAGTGTTTGTCAAGTTGGTTGAGATAGTTTACACGTCCATTGGGCTATGGGGTCTGTGTCGTAAAGATGAAATCCGAACCAGAAAAACAAAGGAACCTTTCACAGGGCGAGATAATATAATCACTGGATTCTTTAGTAGCATAAATGAGGAATAGCAGAAAAGATGAGAAAGACAATTACAACAAAGAAGCAATTAAGAATTTCTTTATTCTAAAATGAGAATAAAAAACACTTAAATCTTTTGAGTCAGAAACAGGGTATACGAGATAAATCCTACAACATTCGTTACTTTCAAAGATTAGATTTAGAAAATAGTATGATAACAAAGTGATAATAAAATTTAACTTAGAGAGAACAACATCACCAGTGAATACACGCAAGAATCCTGTAAAAGTGCCTCTTTGTATTAATGGAAGATCTCTTCAAAAATATTACAGTCTGATAACTTGCAGGGTGTGAAGATCAACAACCCTCAATACTTTGAAAGATGAAGTATTTATAATTAAAAATTACAAACAAATCATGTCATCAAAGACTAGGACGTGCTAAATCTATTTTTATCCTAGCTAACTTAACAAATTACACAAATCTAGGAACTGCTTGATGATGTGTCATAACTGCTTGTTGATTTCTGGGTGGGTCATTGGTGAGGCCTCTGCATGACCTCATCTGACTGGACAAATGAATGGGTTGGGACAGCTCATCAGCTACTCGATCAGATCATAGAGTTCCTCCCATCGAAGATGAATGGACACGCTGACTTTGAGTAGCCTTCGATAAACTTCGTCCATTTCTGTGTACTTGGCGAAGGTAGGTTTGGTGACAAAGATGTAACGAATCTCATGTTGAATACTCATGTTCCACTGAAGTGCATCTAGAAATTCCTTGTTAGTGATGCTACCTTGAATTCCTACAAACTTTGAACTATCCTTAGCTGCATCAGCCAGTCTCTTTTTGTAGTCTGGGAGTGTCATCAATTTGTCATTGATTACCTTCAGACCAGGAAGACCTTTCTTCTGTAGAGCCTAAATCTTACTAAAAAATCTTTGTACCCCTAGGTCCATGGCCTAAACCTTTTCTTCCAGCTGAAGCATTAATCCTCTCTTGGTCAAAACTCTTTTGACCTCGAGGATGGTCTCTATTCTATCTTCAATTTTCAGCTCTTCCAGCTCCTCCTTGGTCTTAGAATTTAGGAACTTGATGATTTCGTTAGCCTGTGTTGGCATCTCTCCCAATTTTGATTTGATCTTCTCAATGGCCTATTTTCTTCTCGGCACCAATTCATTATGATCAAACATGATCTGTATCATGGGCCATATCTCGTTCATGGACTTGGCGATGTCTGTCCATACACTTTCTTTAACCTCGGCTAAAGTTTTACCTACCATTGTTTTCTTCTGGAGCTGTTGTAACTCTTGTTTGAGCTGGTATGACATCTAATTTTCCTTGGAGAGGATGATCTAAAAGGAATATTTGAGTTCTTGAAGGTTCTCAATCTCCTTTTTGAGCCTGTTGATCTCTGTTTCCTACAAGTTCATCTTTTCCATAGACTTAGCCAATTCGGTTGTCTTTTCCAGAGATGTCAATGGATTTGTCGATGGGACTTCTTCTACTGATGTTGTGCTCACTCCTGAAAGTGGAACTACACTCAATGGAATGACTTCCATTGGATTTATCTGTTCTTTCTCTTTCACTAGCTTCTCGATCTCAGTTTCCATTTTATTTAGTTGTGCATTCTGCTCCATAATTAGTTTAAGCATCTCATCTTTTTCTCCCTCTGTTTCTGTTATTTCCTTTGCCTGTGAATCCTCTGTGGGTGGGAGTTTCAATTGTTTCCTTAAGGAGGCTATATATGCATTTTTCTTTTTAATCATCTCCTCGGCTGCCTTCACGTTCGAGGGATCGTACCCGATCTTAAGGACCAATTCCTCCAAAGTCTTGATTCTATTGTCCTTGGCAAAGGATGATATCTTCTCTAACTTCAATTGTGTTTGAATGTTATTCAGGGACACTTGCAATTTGGACGCAGTAGTGGAAGCATGCACCAGCGTATAGAAAACCATTTCCCCTGTTTGTTTGTGCAGATCCATCTGATCGGTCGGATGCACATCCTTCGTCTGGAATTTAAAGGTGGCCCTTTTGTAATCAGTGATTACCTTTGGATCTGACACCTGTGCTTGGAGGAATACTATATGCATTCTTCCCTTCTCGGTGTCAAATGCCGATAACAACCTATGTTGTGTAGTCAACTTCTGCTTCCAGAACTGGGCACAAGTGCTATTGGTCAGGGTCTGGTTCCTTTTCTTGATCAGCTCATACTTTTCAAAGATGCTCAGCTTCGGTCCTACCTTTCCTGGCTGGGTGGTCGATGGAGAATATGTATATTTATTTGGCAACGCTGAGGTTATGATATGCTAGAGGCTTTCACTGAGGGGTAAACTCTGGAAAATGGTGAATTTGAAGAAAGAGATATAGGGGTAAGTTGGACTCCCAGATTCTAATTTCATCACTCTGGTCCAGGAAAAATTCCTTGAGCCACGACTGAAGGTCTGTGAAATCGAAATCGCACTTTGTATCTACAATTAAGTGATATTTGTCGGCCAGTGGGATCCGGTCAAGGTCGACAGGAGGCAGGAGAAATGGATTCTCTTCTCCTTCTACTTGTTTTGACTTTGGCGCCATTACTGCAACAACACCTGCAAGAAAAACAAAATTAGCGGGGGCAACTGCGGATGGGGAAAACTGATTGTAACGGAGGAGAAAATGATGTGAATTTATTTGGTGTGATGAGTGGGTAAATGGAAATTAGGAAGAATAAGGGTAGTTTTGAGTAAACGGGTGTTCGTTGGGCGCAGGAGACAGGTCAGCTAGTTAACGGATAGGTTATCCAGTAATAAATGGCCAAGAAATCACTTAGAGTGTGATATGGCGGGTGACGGTGAATGAGGGATATAGATGGGTGATGTGGCAATTACCGATTGGGGTAAAAATCATGGTGAGGGGGCTTGCCACGAGCGAATGGGGGGGAAGTAATGACATAAATTATGGGACATGACTCTTTCAGGAAAGGTGGATGATGACATCAGGAGGTCACGAAGGTATGTCAGTCAGTAGGAGGCGATGGGACTCGGGACTGGTAGATCGATGCTATGTATAGAAAGGGGCCCGCCAAAGGAAAGATTCCATTCTGAACCCCCCCCCCCTTAGTTAAAAGAAGATCAGTCGGGGGGGTCTGAA
>JASDQU010196647.1:8301-19508 GCA_032191745.1 Picea mariana | reverse complement strand
TTTTCGGACAGAAGGCGATATCTTCCTCATACGGACTCCGTTTGCGATAAAAATTATACCACCGGATTCAGGAAGACGAGACGGACGCAATGGAACAGGTTTCGTCGCATTCCGAGCACTTTCATTTTTGAGCATTTTTAAGCCCTATCTGGCTTCTGGATCTGTTTTCAGATCAACTAGTTTGTTTATCCTACCACACTTAACTCCTCCATTGTATCATAACATTCATTTATTCTTTTTTAATCTTTAATCACATGAAAAAGATGAAAAAAACAAATCTTTTGAGAAAAGAGACAGGGGGAATAACTAAGATCTTGAATTTTGTGAATATAGTCTCATTTATGTTGCCCTTGAACAAAGAACCAAGTTTTGAGTTTTCTGCTCAACAAGTTGGGTCCCAATATTGTCTTAGGAGTTGAACTATGATTTTTTGAGTTTTTACTCCTCTAATTGGATACTCTTTCAATCACCTATGTCAAGGAATTATATCATTGCTCCCCTTTGTGTCAAGTGGTACCCAAGTCACCATTATGTCATGCTTATGTTTAAGAGTTTTCTTTGGCTTGTGTTAGTTATTCCTCATAATTATTGATTATCCATGTCGACCTTCCTAGTTGTCAAGTTGTTCTCATTTACATCAGTCTCAATGTTTATTACCCATGTGAGTGTGGAAGGTCCTCATTGACTTCTCATTTGTGCCATCTTTTATCGACTACAAAATAATTCTTAGAGAGCTGGTTTCATCAAATTCCTAGCACTTTCATTTTTGAGTCTTTTTGAGCCCTGTCAGGCTTCTGGATCCGATTCTGGATCACCCGTCCACTCAATATCGTGCATTTCTAGCCGACAAAAAAACCATTTGTTGGTTTTGATTCTCTTTTACTTCTTCTTGGGTTGACCCAAGTTCTGATCTCAATAGGTTTCCAAGAAAACCCCAAAAAACTATTGTCACTCTTGGTAAACTAGAAGGCAACGCTGTGCACATGTTGCACAATGTAGTATCACCTGAGATAGATTTTATGGGTGACTACAATACTATCCTTGTTAATAATTCAAGTATTGGTATGATTTATTCATCTTTTTTTGTTTGTTAATTTGTGCGGAACCTGTTGGTTACGCGATTAACCTGTGGCTTGAGAAACCGCGACTCAGGGGCATCTAAGCCATCAAAATCACCTGGGGATTGCACCCGGCCTGAGCCACACCAACCCTTAACATGGTTGGATTTTTTTTCCCCGCAGGTTTTGAACTGGTGACTTTAACATCACGGAGTGGCTTAACAACACACTCCATCACCGACTGTCCTACACCTCGGGGACATGATTTATTCATCTTTATCCCTATGCATGCATGGAAATATTTCTAGCTTAACCATTTGTTCATAAGATAATAATGAACCTAAAGTAAACATTCATTAAAAATATCACAAAAATGTTTTTACCATGGTTCACCCCCTCCTGGGGCTACGTCCACAAAGATATGGCTTCTTTGCTCTCTTATTTAATCCGTTGCAAAATCTCGCGTTGCGTGCATTACATATTTAGTTATATAATCAGGATTGAGGGTAAGAACCCTCTATGAGGTGGAATATATCACACCATGCTCCTCATCCTATGACCTAACCCTCAAATTCTACCTTACTTGACCCTTCTACAAACTTATTACAATCAGCCATCCCACAAAATGACATGATATCTCTTTATCTCACATACACACATCTTTTTCCTTAACTGACACCCCCTCACTCCTAGACCTCCTAAGCCCTTATTTATAATATTTTATAGGCTTATAGTCATTACAATCCTTATCAAAAACCCTAACCCTATCACGGTTAGGCTTGTCTTCCTATGTGCCATGTTGATTTTCCTCATGCAGGTTGTTTTTCCTTCTTTTTCTACATGCTGTTTTCTTGCCACTTGTTGCGCATGCTCCAAAATTAGGTCTTCTTTTCCAACAATAGGTATTTCCCCCAAAAACATCCTTCTCCAAAACTAGGCCTACGCCTAGAATAGGTTTCCTTCTCAAAATAGCCATGTGCCCAACACACCGTAAAGTGTGCCAAGGGGTAACTTGATGAAATTTCAAGTATTTCATATCAATTTTGCATGATTTTTCACCAGGAATTCAACGATGCAATTTGTTTATGCATTTGAGCAGTGGATTTTTGGAGTTTCTTCAAAATTGGGTTTTTGTAAGCCTATATGGTAATGCAATTTGGAATTTTGAGATGATAAAGAACAATCATGCTATTTAAAGGGACTTTGAAGATGCAGTGATGTATGCCAATTATATATGTATTTTTGGTTCTTTTATTTTTTGTTGTGTCATCTCATTTACAATTCAAATTAATCATCAGTTTATGGATTTATGGATAAGTAAGACATACACATGATATTTTGCAAATGTTGATTAAGGTTGGTTGTCATTGATGTCAACCCTTGAAGAAAGCCCCATAGCACAAGGGTTGGGTAATGGACCCAAGATTTTTTGATGTAAAGATGACTTGTTATTGTCTTGTCATGGTTGATAATAAGTAGAAATGGATGAACTCCAAAGTGGTCCCCTTATGGTGAAATCCCTCACGGGAAGACGCTTTGTGGATTGAGTTATCCTAGAAGTATGGTTAGAGAACCCATGCTTATTTGTGGAATAATGAGATGAACGCCAATGGATTTTTTAGTGAAACTATCCTATATGGATAGTTCTTTTCATGCNATAAAAAATAAATTAATTCAATAATAAATTTAATGGAGAAATTAGAAGTGGGTTAACCCTAAAATAAGGAAAGTGGACAAAGTGACCTAGAAGATATTTTTAAGGAAGCTACTTGGAGAGTATAAATAAGAGGCAAGGCTCTCTCATTTAAGACAAACTTGATAATATTGAATACCTGTAGGTGTATGAGGTAAACAAAGGATATCTAAGCCGAATTTCTGAGGAAAGTGAAGAAAAGAAGGCCGGAATTCAAGGAAGAATAAATTCTTTTGATGATGCTTTCGAAGGTATGTTTTTTTCAGGTCATCTCACCATTTTCGCAATAACTTTTTTTCTAGAATGATTCAGACCGTGAAATTTCTATTACATTGAGTAAAAATATCCAAGTATCTATGGTAAAACATTCATATTATGGTTCATTTTATTTTTTGAGTTACATTCCGTGGAAAATAGAGTTTGTGGCTAGTCTTGGAACTAGTCAAAAACACGTGTTTCGGGTAAAAATGTCATAACATCTTCATAACATATCCAAATTTAGTAATACCAAATGTGTTGGTTAGAGTACATTCTGTAGTAGTTTTTGTAATAGTTTCAGATCAATTCAACAAATATTCTGTGTGGGGCACGCTCTACAATGTCGCTCTCTAGAATAAGCCAGAATTCAGCAAGGTGTGCCATTTTTTCCATAACTCCTTTTCTGAGAGGTTCCAAGTAGTGAAACCTGGAGTAATTTCACAAAAAAAAATGAATAACATTGTATATCAGTTTCAAATCTTTATTCATTAAAGGTACAAATTTATGATTATTTCAAGTTAGGTTTGTTGACTAATCCAAAACTAGTCTTGTGAGACTAAAGGAATGTTTGATTAAAATGCTAGTCTCTTGTTGTTAAAGTTAAGGAATGTTTGCAGGTATGTGATAATATACACCAGGTCTATTACAGAGTTACAAATCATATTTGGATGATGAAATTGATGAGGGATTTTGGTTGAGGTACAAGTTGGGTACATGGTTGAGACAAGTAGTTGATGAGCTAGCACATACATGAGGTGTATAGTTGATGATGTTGGTACATATTGATGATTCATAGTTGATGATTACTTGAAACATGATTGGTACATACTTGGTACATGGTTGTTTGCACTTGTTTATGGTATAGGTTGATTACAAATTGTTTGGTACTGGTTGATTACACATTGTTTGGTACAGGTTGGTGCATGGTTGAGGATCTTGTTTATGGTATAGGTTGATTATAGGTGGAGGTACAGGTTGATGCATGGTTCATGTTTATTGGTACATGTTTACAACGGTATATATCACAGTGATAGTGTGACAATGGTTCCATAATTCTACTTCTACTTCAGCGCGATTGGACGGGGCAATGACAGGTGGTTGTAGCCACTTTCCGGTTGTAGCCAGAGAACATAGGGGGTTGTAGCCTCTTTCTGGTTGTAGCCAAAGAATTGGGGAGTTGGAGATTCCCTCAGGTTTTAGCCTGACAAACTAGGGGGTTGGAGCCTCCTTCTAGTTGTAGCTAGAAAACAGAGGATGTTGGTGCTTACAATGAATGTAATTCTTCAAGACATATAAGATAAAGAATTCCGTGGTTTTCTCCCAATTTGGGTTTCCACGTAAAAAAATGGTTTAATGTGTATGTGTTTGATTGTTCATTTCTTATTGCTCGTTATTAGATAATAATTATACATTGATATAACACTTGGATTATTTGGAGAAAAAGGATTATAATTACACTATCATTGATTCACCCCCCCTCTCAGTAATCCAACAATTGGTATCAGAGCAGGTTCCTTCAGAAATCAGTTTAACCACTGAAAGGTTGATCATGGAGAGTACCAACTCATATAAAAATGGAATACCACACTTTGATGGGCTTAAGTATGCTTTGTGGAGCATAAGGATGAAGACATATATACAAGCACATGGGTTTGAAATTTGGCAATCAATTGTAGATGGATACACAGTACTAGTAGTTCCACCAAAAAATGACAAAGCAATGAAACTTGGTTAGAATAATTCCAAAGCTACAAACACATTTTTGAATGGTCTCAGTGAAACATTATTCACCAAAGTTGCACATTGTAAATCCACCAAAGAGATTTGGGACAAGCTTTGGAATATTTATGAAGGAGATAAAAAAGTGAAAGAAACAAAACTTCAAACTTACAGAGGTCAGTTCAAACAACTAAAAATGAAGGAATATGAGAATATTGCAACCTACTTCTTAAGATTTGATGAAACAATGAATACAATTATAGGATTGGGAGAAGAAATTGAAGAATCTATAATTGTCCAAAAGGTACTAAGATATTTTCCTATGAGATTCAACCCTAAGATATCAACACTAGAAGAAAGATCGGATCTGAACTCAATAATCATGGATGAACTGCATGGAATCTTCACATCATATGAAATGAGAACTGAATAGGAAAATTGACATGTAAAAGAAGTAGCCTTCAAAACATCCAAAAGATCAAAGAAAAAGAAAAAGGAACAATAAGAATATAGCAGAAAAAACGATGTCTTGGAAGATGATGAAGAAGTGGCCAACTTCGTCAAAACACTGAACAAGGGAACCAATGATAGGTATAGATGTAAGCTTCCTTTAATTTGTTTTAATTGTGATGGTATTAGTCATTTTTCTAACAAATTTCCTCATAAGAAAAAGATAAATGACGAAGGTTACTCAAAAGGAAAACACACATATAAAGACAAAAGAACTACAAATAAAGATTTCAAGAAAAACTTATGCATTAAAGAAGATATCTCATCATCAAATGAAGATGAAATTAGTGACAATGAGATAGGAAGAATTCTATTCATGGCAGTAAAAGATTCTGACAAAGAAGACTTCAAAGAAGAATATGAAGAAGCTGAAGAAGGATATTAAGAAGTCGAAGATGAAATTGAAGAGGAAAAAGTTGACTATCAAGAAGAATCAATGTGTGCCATAGAAGTTATCAGAAGAGAAAACAAGAAAAACAAGAAACTATAAGAAGAACTAGACAAGAAAAAGGATACTCAAGAACTAGAACAAATGATCACAAGATTGAAGGTTCAAATAGAAGAAGATAAAATAATTGAAGACACACTCAAAGAACAAATAGAAAAAAAGGACAAGATCATTGGAAACTTGGAAGCATAGATTGTCACACTAAGAAAGGATATTCAAAGGAAAAATATGCAAAATAGATCAAAAGTTATGGATGACATTATTAGCACTCAAAAATATCATCTTGACAAGTCTGGACTTGGATACAATTAGATAGAAAATGGATCAAGATCCAAAACAACATAGCAAGAAACAAATCCAAAAAGCTATGCAGAAACAATCAAAGGGGATAGGAAGATGTACAAGGAAGATTACAGGGACACTCCTCCACCGAGAAGATTCAGATTTAAGAATCAACAACAGACAGATAGGACTCAAGAAGAAGAAGGATTCATAAGAGCACCTTATTTCATAAGATCTTCAATTCCTAGGTATCAAACTATATTTTTTGGTTTATGTTATGCATGTAATAATTCTGGACATAAAGTTGTGAATTGAAGAGCTAACAACAGGAACAATAACAACTTTGAGAGTCATACACAACGGGGTTACTCAAGAAGACCTAGTGAAACACAAAGAATAAGTTACAATAGGTTTGAATCTTTGAGGACTGAAGTGGAATGTTACAAATGAAATTTTTTTGGACACGTGGCCAAAAATTGCAGAATGACAGTCCCTCCTAAAGACCCTAAAAAAAATAACAACAATCATAGACAAGAACCTCCGAAAATGACATGGATAAGAAAGCAAGATCAGTATAGCAATGAATAATGCACAATCGCTCTACAAGCTAAGCAGAAGAAACATGGTTGGTATGTTGACAGTGGGTGTTCAAAACACATGACAAGTGATAGCCACAAATTTCTTATATTGCGAAAGGAAAGAAATGGACCAGTCTCATTCGAAAATGATAATTCATCCAAAATCATTGGAGAATGCACAATCCGAATTGGGAACAAGAATAAAAAGGCACAAAATGTTCTACTGGTAGAATATATGAAACATAATCTTCTAAGTGTGAGTCAAATGTGTGACCAAGTTTATAAAGTTACTTTCGATTCACAAAAGTATGAGATAAGAAGAGAAGGTTCAGGGAAATTGGTCGGTACAGCTGTAAGAACTTCAAACAACATATATGTGTTAAGTGAAATTGGAAATGAAAAGTGTTGTCTAGGAAAGGAATATGAATGTTGGTTATGGCACAGAAGAATGGGTCACATGCATTTTGATAACCTTGTCAAAGTCGGCAAAAGAGAACCAGTTAGAGAAATTCCCGAGATCACGAAACCAACCAACACTTTATGCAAGCATTGTCAACAAGGAAAGAAAACAAAGACCAGGTTCAAATCAATGGAATATTCAACAACAAGACCACTAGAAATTGTGCATACTGATCTAGTTGGACCAACTACAACAAAGGGATTAAAAGGTGAGAGATACTTTATGTTATTAGTTGATGATTATAAAAGAATGACTACAGTTTGATTTCTCAAGAACAAGTTAGAAGCTTTTGAAAACTTCAAGATCTACAAGGAAATGGTTGAAAATAAGATAGATTCAAGAATCAAATGCTTGAGATATGATAATGGAGGAGAGTTCACTTAAAAGGAATTTATGTACTACTGCAACAGTCATGGAATACAAATGCAATTATCTGTTGCTAGGACACCTCAACAGAATGGAGTTGTTGAAATAAAGAACATGACAGTACAGGAAATGGCTCAAACAATGCTAATGGATTCAAAATTGAAAGATATATTTTGGACATAGGCAGTGCATACAACAGTTCACATTCAAAATAGAGTAATGCTCATAAACAACATTGATAAAACTCCCTACGAGCTATGGAAAGGAAGACCAACAAATGTGAAATACTTCGGAGTTTTTGGAAGAAAATACTACATCAAAAGAGAAGATGGCATAGTGGGAAAGTTTGACTCTTGTGTGGACAAAGGAGTACTTTTTGGTTACTCAAGTACAAGGAAATCATACAAGTGTTACAATCTAATATTGAAAAAAATTGTGGAAAGAATCAACGTAACAATTGATGAAACAGACAGACTAGAATCAAAGGAAGAAGAAAACAAATCAATGGAACAACTTTTCGAAGAAGAAGAAGCAGAAGATGAAGTAGAAGAGGAATATGAAGAGAATCCGACAAAAGCAAAAGAGCAAGTTCAATAAGTATCTCCAAAGACACCTAGAAAATGAGTACAGAAGAATCATTCTTNACAATTGAACCAAACTATTTTGAAGAAGCCAACAAGGATGAATTTTGGAATAAGGCCATGAATGAAGAATTAGATCAAATAGAGAAAAATGACACTTGGGAATTGGTTCCAAGACCAAAGAATAAGAATGTGATTGACACAAAATGGGTTTTCAAGAATAAATTAAATGAAGATGGACAAATTACAAGGAACAAATCTAGATTGTTATGTAAAGGATATGTACATATTGAAGGAATCGACTTTGAAGAGAAATTTTCCCCAGTTGCTAGAATGGAAGCAATCCGGTTGCTTTCAGCCTATGCATTCTCCAATAATGTTAAAGTATATCAAATGGATGTAAAATCAAATTTTTTGAATGGAGAACTTGAAGAAGAAGTCTACATTGAACAACCATAAGGATTTTAGTTGTCAAAGAACGCAGATTATGTGTGTAAATTAAAGAAGGCCTTGTATGGTCTAAAATAGGCTCCTAGAGCATGGTACTCTAGACTGGATAAGTAACTACAGTAGGCATGGTTCAAAAAAGGAAGTGCAGACATCAACCTCTACATCAAGGTAAGTGAAGGTAATATTTTATTAATTGAATTTTATGTTGATGATATTATTTTTGGTAGTGATGATGACAGGTTAAGACAGTAATTTGCAAAAGATATGAGAATGAATTTGAAATGTCGTTACTTGGAGAACTATTCTTATTTTTGGGACTTCAGATATGTCAAAGAAAGCAAGGAATATTTATTTATCAAACCAAGTATATCAGAGAAATTCTAAAGAGGTTCGGAATGGAATATTGCAAACCAATTATCACTCCCATGCAAACTAGTTGCAAGTTGAGAAAAGATGATGATTCAAAGTCTACAGATCAGAGGCAACACAAGTCAATGATTGACAACCTAGTATATGTGACAACATCCAAACTAGATGTAATTCAGTTAGTTGGACAGGTGGCACAATTTCAAGCATTAACAAAGGAGTCACATGTGTTAGCAGTGAAGAGGATTTTCAGATATCTCAAAGGAACAAAAGAGTTTGGATTATGGCATCCAAAAGGAAAGGATCTATCACTTATTTCCTACATAGATGTAGATTGGGCAGGTTGTATTGATGACTGATGAAACACCAGTGGAGCAACATTTTACTTGGGTGAGTGTTTAGTATCATGGCTAAGCAACAAACAATCATCGATATCTTTATCTACAGCCGAGGCAGAGTATATTGCAACAACATCATGTTGCACACATGTTCTTTGGATGAAACAAACTCTGATAGATATACAGGTTGAGTATGATGAGCCCATTCCAATCTATTATGATAATACAAGCACCACCAGTATCTCTAAGAGCCTAGTGATGCACTCCAAGATGAAGCACATTCCAATAAAGTATCACTTTCTATAGGAGCAGGATGTAGAAAAGAACATCAGAGTTGAGTATGTGGGCACAAAAGAACAAGTGGCAGACATCTTCACAAAACCACTTCCACGGGAATCCTTTGAATATCTTTGCGAGAGACTTGGATTTATTTCTACTCCAAAATGAATTATTTTTTAAGCTTATCTTATATGTCTTATATTTACATGAGGAAGCACCATAAGAGAATAGTCTAGTTGGGGGGAGAAACCCCGGATGGAAAGATACCTTTGCCATTGATGACAAAGGGGGAGAGATTTATTAGATGCAGAGGAAAGAGGTAGAGGACAGAGGCATGGTTCCAACGGGAGCATGAGTGATATGATTTCAGTATTGTATCAGAGTGTTGCCATCAATGCCAAAGGGGGATATTGTTGATTAAGGTCGGTTGTCATTTATGTCAACCCTTGAAGAAAGCCCAGTAGCACAAAGGTTGGGTAATGGACCCAAGATTGTTTGATGTAAAGATGACTCCTTATTGTCTTATCATGGTTGATAATAAGTATAAATTGATAAACTCCAAAGTGGTCCCCTTATGGTGAAATCCCTCATGGGAAGACGCTTTGCAGATTGAGTTATCCTAGAAGTATGGTTAGAGAACCCATGCTTATTTGTAGAATAATGAGATGAACACCAATGAATTTTTCGGTGAAACTATCCTATATGGATAGTGATTTTCATTCCATTTCTGGTGGTATGTGGAACGTCACATAACTCCTGACGGTTTGAGATTTATGGCCTTATGAAGTTGGAGGACCCTCATATGTCATTTAGAAGCCCCAAAAGGTTAAAGTAGTCAAAGTGGTTTAAGAGATTTTAAAAGGTAAATAATAAAGTGAAGTGATGAGTGTACTTTAATTCAAAAGGAATAAAAAATAAATTGATTCAATAATAAATTTAATGGAGAAATTAGAAGTGGGTTAACCCTAAAAAAAGGAAAGTGGGCAAAGTGACCTAGAAGATGTTTTTGATGATGCTACTTGGAGAGTATACATAAGAGGCAAGGCTCTCTCATTTAAGAAACACTTGAGAATATTGAATACCTATAGTTTTCTGAGGTAACCAAAGGATATCTAAGCCAAATTTTTGAGGAAAATGAAGAAAAGAAGGCTGAACTTCAAGGAAGGATAAATTCTTTTGATGATGCTTTCTAAGGTATGGTTTTTTCAGGTCATCTCACCATTTTCACAATAAATGGTTTTATAGAATGATTAAGACCATGAAATTGCTATGAAATTAAGGAAACATATCCAAGTATCCATGGTAAAAAATTCAGCTTGTGGATCGTTGTATTTTTGGAGTTACACTCCGTGGAAAATAGGATTTGTGGCTAGTCATGAAATTAGTAAAAAACTGGTGTTTCGGGTAAAAACGTCATAACATCTTCATAACAGATCCAAATTCAATAAGAAAAAATGTGTTAGTTAGAGTATAGTCTATAGTATTCTTTGTAACATTTTGGATAAATTCAACAAATATTTAGTGTGGGGAACGCTCTACAAGATCACTCTTTAGAATAAGCCAAAATTCAACAAGGTGTGCCATTTTTTCCATAAATAATTTTATGAGAGGTTCCAAGTAGTGAAACCTGTAGGAATTGTATAAAACACATTGAATAACATTGTATATGAGTTTCAGATATTTATTCATTACATATACAAATTTATGATTATTTTAAGTTAGGGTTGTTGACTAATCCAAAACTAGTCTTGTGAGACTAAAGGAACGTTTGATGAAAATGCTAGTCTCCTGTTGTTAAAGTTAAGGAAGGTTTGCAGGTAT
>JASDQU010196645.1:3811-19914 GCA_032191745.1 Picea mariana | reverse complement strand
TTAAGGACTGTTGGAGGATCGTAACCATTGTATTTGCAAGCCAAATCAACGGCAGGGATAAATTGCAGAGATCGGAAGGAGAATTAAAAAACTCACTAGTTCTAACCCCGCAATTGGTCTAGATCGTCAGATCTCATAGACTCGGATATCGACGACTGTGATTGATCCAACAAGCAATTAGTTTAAGTCAGATTAATTTGTGACCGTCAGATGTGCAATCGCCAGATCAACGACAGGGATGAATTGCGAAGATCGAAAGGAGAATTAAATAATGTGCTAGTTCTAACAATGCAATTAGTCGGGACCATCTGATCTTATAGCTTCTAAGATCGACTATTTTGGTTGACTCACCAAACGCACAACTTCCACTTGCGGAGTTTGGGTGACGAGTTAAATCACTCGCAAGTTGTGGTTCTACAATCATCTGTGATCGTGGATATGCTTCGAGTGTCTTCACGACCATTGGATCACATTTTAGTGGAAGGACAGGATAAGTTGAAAAGGTTGAGAATTTGATTATCCGAATACCCTCCAGTCGTCGGATCAAACCCAAATTCCCGTCAGTCGTTGGATCATTTTTGAGTGGAAGGATAGGATAAGTGAGGTAAGATCTGAGATCTCATTTATGTGAATTTATGTCAATCGTTGGATCATTCTAAGTGGAAGGACAGGATAAGCTAGAAAAGATGCATCGCAGACAGATCGAGTCGTCGATCTAAGATTCTGATCAATGAACAACATACGTTTTGGGTCTAAAGTTGCGAGTAGGTTACGCTCCGGAGAAATATCACCTCAAGAACTCAATTTGAGATTTGAAATACCTGAAGCTCAGAAATCCAAAATAAATAAGGACCATCGGATTTCGAGGACATACGATGACCGTTGGATTAGGGTCGTTGGTCAGGATACCACGTCATCAAGGACACGCAGTAGACCACGTCAGCAGACCACCTTAGAAAATATATATGGAAGATCACGTCAGCAAGGAAATATGGGAGACTACATCAGCAAGGACGTGTGGAAGACCACATCAGCAAGGACACGTGGCAGACCACATCAGCAAGTACACATGGCATAATCAGATGATGAAAAGTGTCAAGAGGAAATTTTCTCGTGCCATATCAACAAGTGACATAAGAAAGTTATGTCACTACGGGAAATTTGCTTCGAGAGTTTCACCACCAAGAAATGTCAAAAGTCCCGAAGTCTCGAAGGATGAAGGTTTGAAGTCACTCTTAGTCATTGATCTAAGATACATCAAGAGTTAGGACAACCGTTAGATCAAGGAGATGAACATGTGCCACATGAGGAGATCCACGTCAGCAAGACTACGTCAAGGAGGACACATGGTGCAATCAGACAATGACAAGTGTCAAGTTGAATCGGCATTTTAGGTACGTGAAAATCATGATTCAGAGTGACATGTGGCAGCTACTCAGCTCGTGACACGTCATCAAGTGACATAAGTAAGTTACGTCACTCTGGGAGTTTTGCTTTGGGATTTTTACCACTAGCACTTGCCCAAAGTCCCAAAGTCCCGAAGTGGACATGAGACATCCGATCTTAAGATCACTTCGGGAGCATACTCAACCATTGATCAAAATAAAGTGGAAGGATAGTGTAAGTATAATAGACGAAGTTGCGAAGTAAATGGTGGCCATACATCTCATTTCTTGATTAAGTCCTGGCCGTTGGATTAAGCAATGAAGTATAGGTCCAAGGATCGAATCTAACCATTGATTTGGTTCCGCGAAGTAAACGTGAACCATCTGATCTATTCGACGAAATCCGCTCTAGGAGATTTTACATGTTGCAAGTCTCGAAGTCCCGAAGTCCCGAAAATCGTCCATATCATCGGAGATTGAATCATGATCGTTCAATTGATAAAGCGCTCGTCTCGCCTAACGTATGATTAACGCCATTGGTCATATGGTAAAGAGATTTTAAAAGCAGAATGGAATGTGTCGCTTAATTGATAAGCCTGTGGTTCTAAGCCTATGATCATATGAACATGGTTTGAAGGAAGCGCCTATTTCTGTTACCACATAGATGAAGGAAATCGATCCATCCTGTGATCGATTTATGAAAGTAAAAGGGGGTGCCCGGTTTAACGTTGAAAACTTGAAATGATGATCTCTGGTGGTCCCAAAGGTCATTGTAAATAAAGAATCTAGTTATAACTTGTTCCACAAGTCGGCTCAATAGCTTAAACAAGTTTTGAGCATAAGAAACTATAAATACAACCATGATTGGTTCACTGGAGGGCGTGCTTGTGGAAGGATACGGGCTTGTGGAAAAGATAGGCTCGCGGAGAAAGAGTGGCCTGCGGAGGAAAATGAAGGAGATACGGACCTGAGGTTCGTGCGAATATCAGAGAGAAGAAGAAGTGAAGAAGGTGTGAATATCAGAGGGAAGAAGAAGTGAAGAAGGTGTAGATATGAGATGGAAGAAGAAGTGAAGAAGGCACAGATATCAGAGGAAAGATAAAGCGAAGAAGGCACGAATTTCAGACAGAGGATGAAGTGCGGTGATGAGCGTTTATGGTATACCTCTGATCATGAGATAAAGTTGATTCTATAATGGATCACTGCTACTATAGTTGAATGAACTCTAGTTGGATAGACTGTGTTCTATCATCAAGCTAGGTCTTGTGCCAAGTTGGGTCTTGCTTGAGAGTTGGTGCTCTCCGAGGATTTGGTGCTCCTTACTTCAGTTGGTGATGATACAAAATAATTGTTGCTGGGAAAATTCATATTACCATATTTACATATATTCATATAAATTATACACAAACATCTGGTATCTCTTGTGTCCATTGTGATTATGATTTGACTGTTATTAATTTGTTCAATTATGTTTTAACTGGTAACTTGTAAGAAGAAAAGATAGAAAAGTTCACACACTAATTCACCCCCCCCCTCTTAGTGTGGGCGGTGTGTTCAACATATATATGTGTGTGTGTGTGTGTGTTTATAAACAATTTTTTATTATAAACAAGTGCAAGAAAGGAATAGCCAAGTATGAAAATTGGTCGGACGGGTTTCAAAGTAGGGTTACAGGGGATTCTCAGTAGAGGTGAGGGCACAAGAAAAACCGACTAGGAATTGGAAATTTTCTGAACCCACCAACCCGACGATCCATGAAAGAGATTCCAAGAAATGGCCAAGTGTGGAAAGCAGTCAGACGAGCTTCAAAATAGGGTGACAAGGGTTCCTGAGGAGACGTGAGGCCCCGATGGTCAAATTGTATGTATCGGAACTTTTGAGTGAAAAATGTGTAGCATAGAAGAGCGGATGATTTGGGAGTCCATAAGTCAATTTGTATATCGCGGAAGTCGGGGTGTTGTTTGCAGGTCAAGGAACATTGGAAGTGCAGTCTACCTATCCGAGAACCCGCAAGCGAAAAATTCAGTGAGTATGAAATAGGGAAACAGTATTCAATTTATACATAATATATTGATATTTCTAATAGATATCCCATTACCTAGCAGGATATTTTCTACAGGTTTCTGGACAAGTTATGTAGGAATAGTTAGTATGATTGTCTCTTGGAGGCATGGCGAGTTGTTAGGATTAAACCTCACTTATTTCATACTTGGAAAGAAGTGCGAAGGTGGCGGGCACATGAAACATTGAATAAGAATTGGAGGCACGAAAGAGATTCCAAGAAATGGCCAAGTATGGAAAGCAGACACACGGGCTTCAAAATGGGGTGACAATATTTCCCCAGGAGATGTGAGGACCCGAAGGTCAAATTGCAGGTCCCAGAACTTTTGAGTGCAAACTGTGTATCACAGAAGAGGGTATGATGTGGGATTCTGGCAGTAAATTTGTATATCGTGGAAGTTTGGGTGCTATTTACAGGTCACGGAACAATGGAAGTGCAATCTAGAGCCCGCCTGCCCGAAAATCCGTGATCTAGAAAGTTGCTAGGTATGGAATGGGAAGCGATCGGTCGAAGTCAGGATGTAAAATCATGAGTGAAAATGTGAACCCGTGAGCCCGCCAACCCGCACAACTAGACATTTCCGGAAAAATGACTAAGTAACTAGAAAGAGAAAGTAAAGGGGAAAAACAAACGGAAATTTGGTTAAGTATAGAAGAGGGAAAGGAAGCGCTAATATATTAAAATATGTAATATATATTCCATTTCCTGGAAAGATCTTTTATGTATGTTTCTGGAGTTGTCAGCATTAAACTTCAATTATTACATACTTGGAAAGAAGTGCGAAGGTGGCAGGCACAAGAAACAACGACTAAGAATTGGATATTTCGTGAACCCACCAACCCAACAATCTGCGAAAGAGATTCGGACAAATGGCGAAATATGGAAAGCGAACAGGTGAGCTTCAAAATGGGGTGACAATAATTCCAGAGGAAACGTGAGGACCTGATGGAAAAATTGTAGCTCTCAAATATTTTGAGTGCAAACTGTGTAACGGGGAAGAGGGTATGATGTGATAGTCTGGTTGTAAATTTTTATATCGCGGAAGTCAGGGTGTTGTTCGCAGCTCACGGAACAATGGAAGTGCAATATAGAGCTCGCTTACCCTGGAATTCACGATCAGATAAGTCGCTAGGTTTGTAATCGGGAAGTGGTCGGTCGGAGTCGCGATATAAAAGAACGAGTGCAAATGTGAACCCATGAGTCCTCCAATCCATGTAGCTAGACATTTTTGGAAAAATGACTAAGTAACGAGAAGGAGAAAGTAGAGGGAAAAGAGAAACGAGAATTTGGTTAAGTGTAGAAGAGGGAAAAGAAGGGCTAATATATTCAAATCTGTAATATATATCCCATTCCCTAGAAAGATCTTTTTTGCATGTTTCTAGAGAAGTTGTATACTTATTGCATATACTTGGAAAGAAGTCTGAAGGTAGCGGGCACAGGAAAAAGCGACTAGGAATTGGAAATTGTCTCAACCCGCCAACCCGATGATCCGCGAAAGAGATTCCAATAAATGGCCAAGTGTGGAAAGCGGTCAGATGGGCTTCAAAAGAGGGTGACAAGGGTTCCTAAGGAGACGTAGGGCCCCAACGGTCAAATTGTATGTATCATAACTTTTGAGTGCAAAATGTGTAACAAGGAAGAGGGGATGATTTGGGAGTCCAAAAGTCAATTTGTATATCACGGAAGTTGGGGTGTTGTTTGCAGGTCAAGGAATACTGGAAGTGCAGTCCGCCTGCCCAGAAATCCGCTATCTAAAAAGTTGCTAGGTATGGAATGGGAAGCGGCCGGTCGGTGTCGGGATATAAAAGAACGAGTGAAAATGTGAACCCGTGAGCCCACCAACCCTCACAGTTAGACATTTTCGGAAAAAACAACTAAGTAACCAGAAAGAGAAAGTAAAGGGGAAAAACAAACGGGAATTTGGTTAAGTATAGAAGAGGGAAAGGAAGGGATAATATATTAAAATCTATAATAGATATTCCATTTCCTGGCAATATCTTTTCTGTATGTTTCTGGAGTTGTATACTTATTGCATATACTTGGAAAGCCCCATTGCAAAACCATCATTTTCTAGTCCAATATTTTATCCACTTACTCGTTTTCTATTGTGCTTTTACCATTAAAAAGGGTGTGAGCAAATGCTTTGTTGAAGACTAGTTTTTATCGCAACTTGTGGGAGTAATTGTGTTCTTGATACATTCTTCCATGACTTTGATATATTAGCTTTAAGTATTAAACTTCTTGCATGATGGGTTGTTAGCATTAAAGGTTAATAGTTGCATGTCTAGAAACAACAATGACGATCTTGAATTTTAATATTGTAGTTGATTTCATAGCCCCATTTTACCATAGCCACCATAGATCATTTTTTTTTTCTTTTTTTTTTTTGTTATAATTCGAGAACAAGAAATTCGGTAATTTCATTAATAAAGTAAAAAGTGCCCAAATAGAGGCTTGGGGATGGACAACTAATAAAATGTTCCCTTTCAAGGTAAAGGTATCAAGGAAGTAAAAGGGAAATAAGAAATTGTTTGTCTAGCAAGGCTGAGATGAAAATGAGAATTTTAGGGCGGGGCCACGACTATCGCATCGTGATTTGGTCTTGCTATGTTCTATCTGCATTGCGAATAGAATTGAATGTTGGTTTGAAACTGTCTGAAATTCATTTTTCTTTCCATAAAATACTGATGGGATCGACACAATGCATTGCCATATAATTGTTAAATGCTACATATTAGATCAAATTACTTGATCCAATACAATATTCAAGAACTACGAGACTATCGAGCCATGCCAATGACAAGAGGTGTTAAATTCAGCAAAGAAGTGACAACCAAGATGCCAAGGCAAAAATTTTAGTAATAAATCCATCAAAAAAAAAAAATATTGGGCAATGTATATCTATCCATAGAAATTGGACCGAGTTCTTTGCATTAAAACATTGAACATATTTGTCATAAACATAGGTACATGATCTACAACATGTAGGAGCCATTGAGATTCTCTTCAACATGCATACAAAACTCATTACCGTGCTTTTTTTTGGGAAATCCTTGTAGTCTTCTTTGCGGAAGGTCAATGTTCGCTGCCACAATCTCAATATCTTATGGTAGATTTGAGGCGACAAAGAAACATGAGATTGGTTCCGCAGTGGAATAAATCCTTGGGATTGAAGCAGGTGAACAATACCCCTGCTCCTGACGCTAACATCACTCCAACGTTGCACCCCAGCAAGAAAGAAACCCAAAAAATTTCAAACACAGGAGGACATAAGAACGCATCCTCACTGTAAAATTGATAGTTCTCACAAGATTCCCGTGAGGAAGAAGACAAAAAACATTGCAGGGCAAGCAAAAGAGCCCGAAACTGAAAGTCAGGACACACCAAGAGACCACCCGCTGACAATCTCGAAGACTTCAGGGACACAAGTTGCACGAGCAATTCCAAAGGCTTAAAATAGTCCATTCTGGACGAAAGGAGACAAGTAGTAGGAATATGCCTTGCACCAGCAGGATTTCTGGTCCTCATGCCCTAAGATGTTGATTGTATATTTAGATAATAGGAGAGTGGTCCCACAATTGAATAATTATTTGACTTGAAATATATCTCTGGGAGAATCAAGAGACCATTTTCTTATAGTGAAAGACTTCCACCCAAAATAGACTAATTTGGACCTCTAGAATTACTACTTTGGAGCTGCAAAGTGGCTATTGTGTTAAGTGTCAGTTTATTTTATGGCACACCTTCTTTTGGTCTTGTCAAGGCCGCCATCATCGAGTCGGGAAGTGCCCCCCATTATGGTTGATTTCAGTTGGGTGCAAGAGTGAGAATAGAGTCTGCATTGCCATCATCCATTGTCGTATCATCGTCCATCAAATCATCTTTTCTGGGCTCAAAATTGATGATCAGGCAAGCGGGCAAGTTTTCTGAGCAGGCGGGGTTGCCTTGGAATTCTTTGGCTTGAAATATATCTCTCGGTGCACCAAGGGACCATCTCTTTTTTTGCTCCTGGGTGAAGGGAGATGAGTAGTAAGAATATGCCCTGGAGCACTAGAACCTTTGGTCATCATGCCCGAAGGTGTTTACTGTATCTAGACAGAGTTATTGTTGAACTGCTACCATAAGTTAACGACAATTCTTGTTTGTTCCATATGATGTTTGAAATGAAAATTCGGAAGGGATAATATAACCCTCTGCAAATCTTGGTTTAATGTGTATCAATGGAAGATCTCCTCAAGCCGTTCGTTGATCAATGAAAATATCCATGGTTCATGCGTAATGAGATGCTACCATTAAAGCTTACTAATTGCATATTTAGAAAAAACTGCGAAGGTGGCGGTGACGGTGAAGAGTGATTAAGGATTAGAGATTTCGTAAAGGCACCAACCGAAAGACGTGCGAAAGAGATTGCATGATGCTTAAAATGAATACTTGGAAAGCATAACACAAATCTCCACAAATCTTGGTTTAATTCGTATTAATGAAAAATCTTCTGCAGCCTTTCAAACATTAATGACAATCTTAACGGTACCTGCACGATGAGTTGTTAGCATTAAAGCTTAATAATTGCATATCTAGAAAAAAGTGCCAAGGTGGCAGGGATGGTGAAGAGTGATTAAGCATTGCACATTTCATCCACCCACCAACCCGAGAAAGAGATTCCAAGAAATGGCCAAGTATGGAAAGGAGTCGGGCGGGCTTCAAAATAGGGTCACAAGTTATACTTGGGAGACGTGAGGGGCCAATGGTCAAATTGTACGTCTCCAAAATTTTGACTGCAGAATTTGTATCATAGAACAAGGCACAATGACAGATTTCGGTGGTCAATTTGTATATCGAGGAATTTCATGTGTTGTTTGTAGGTAGCAGAACAATGGAAGCGCAATGTTGAGTAAGCATGGCCAGGAACCGATGATCGTAATAGTGGCCAAGTATGCAATGGGTAAGCGATTGGTCGGGGTTGTGATATAAAAGAATGAGATGTACTCAGAACAACAAATATTTACGAGCTTGGAAACAGGGCCACAAGCTCTACCCAAGAGACGTGAGGGTCGGATGATCAAATTGTATGTATCCCAACTTTTGATTGCAAAATGTGCAACATGGAACAGGGGACAACGATGGACTTCGACGATCAATTTGTATATTGCAGAACTTTGGGTGTTGTATATAAAAGCATGAGACATTCGAAAAAACGACCAAGTAACCAGAAAGGGAAAGAAAACGAGAAAAAAGAAAGGGGAATTTGGTTGCCAATATGTAGATCGAGGAAGCCCAAGTGTTGTTTGCAACCGACAAAATAATGGAAACGCAATGTTGAAATCGCCTATCTGGGAACCTGCGATCCAAAAGGTTTGTTGGTTATGAAAACAACAACAAGCAACAACCAATGAACCGACGAACAAGAAGCACCCACAAAACCAGTGAACAATGTATGTATCTTCAACGATAACCAAATTGCATTCCAAGCATAGAAGAAATATGAAACATACAATGGCTATGCAACTGGTTGTGGATAACAATATTGTCCAAATTCACTGCTACATTGTATGGAAAAATTCGAGGAAAAATGTCTAAGAAGCCTATTTAGGTGAACATTTAAAGTTTTCAGGTTGTTTAAGGGCCTCACAGTATGCAAACATTTAAGCTGCCAGGCATGTTCTAGTACCTCGTGCTATGTAAACATTTAAGTTGTCAGACCTATTCAAGCACCTCAAAAAAAGTGTCAATGCTCTAAACCTTCGGTATGTAAACATTTCAATACAAATAAAAATAATAATAAAATGACATATTAATATGAATTCAACGAATTATCGATCGCTATAGTCCCACTACACCTTCGACAAGGAATAATAATAAAAAAAAACATTAAAAAACAATGTTGATGCTCAGAACTTTCGATATGAAACATTTCAGTAAAAATGTAATAAAAATTAAAAAAGAGCATCTAAGCTCAAAACTTTGGATATCTAAACATTTACAACATTGGGAACAACGAAGCTGGCAATAAGACCTTCAATATATTCTCCAATGAGATGATGACATCATGACATATAAGGTTTTTTTTATTATATAAAACATATTGTTTTTACTTCTATAGTACGAACAATACAGATGATGCAGAAATTTATAGTCAAAGGACATATTAATATGAAGTCAACGAATTATTGATTGCTATAGTCCCTCTACGCCTTCGGCAGGGACTAATAAGTATATTCTATATTATGTTGTTTATATGTTTGTCACTATAGGTTTATTAAGAGAATTTGCTTAGCTGGAAACTTTATTAAAAAAAAAAATTGTTCATTGTAGCCAAAAAAAATGATGTATGACAAAGCAGATGGTGAGACAATGGACAGTGACCACAAACAACAAGTAAAGTAGTACAATTCTTTTGATTTTGCAAAAATAACTTCCATTTCCTTTGCACATTAATTCATCATAGCAAATTGAATAATAACATCGAATTATTTTATAAATAAATTTTGATACAGAAAAACATTGAATTGTTTTATAAATTAAATTAAAAAAAAAATAATTAATTATGTCCACAGTTAAGCCAAAGACATCCTCGTATCATCTTTTGTAGTGTCTCTGATCCATAATCCTTTGTAATTGTACATATAGGCTGGTGAACCATTGGAACCAAGTGTAAATGTAATGTACATTTAGGCTGGTGAGCCAAGGACACTGGGTTATGGTGTTGTGTGCATCAGAGTAGTGCTAGGAAAAGTGTTAACAAAGACAAGGTGTGCAGTCTATGTGTTGCGCGCACCTGTGTAAGTGCGCACATTTCACTATGTTGTGTTCACTTGGGTTAGTGCACGAGAATGAATGTTTATGTTTTGAGGCCCAAGAGCATGTATGCTTATGGGGTTGGTAAGCCTAAATGCAGATAGGCCAGTGCACCTATCCATATAAATATAATCATGAATATTAATAAAATTTGGCAATGTTGTGCACTGATTGTCTCAGACGAAAAGAGATGGGGGGCCTACTCCACTAGAAAAGGTAAACAAGGGTGAGTTGTAAGTCATGGGGAATATTTTAATAATATTTTCAAGAACATGTCACCAAGTGGCTTAAAGTTACTTTTAAAGGTGACAAGTGTCAAGTGGAAGGCATGTAATATATATTGTTGGCCTTGGTGTATTTTTTTGGGGGGGATTACAATTAGTATTCATGTTGCAAGCTCTGGTGAGCAGAAAGGGGTTCAGACTGTATAGAAAATGTGATTATTACCTTATCTGCCAGAGAAGTTTGTAAAGAGTTGTGGGGTTGTATCTATAGTTTCATTGTCAAAGAGTCGGGTTGGAAGACAATGAGGAGTATCTCTAGGTGAGAGATTGGTTGTTGTAGAGTGGTTTGCAAACCTATGAGAATATTCTCCATGAGAGAGTATTGTTGAGAATTGTTCCCTAGTGCGTTGGGCACTAGTCACAAGGGTCAGAGACTTCTTGTCTAGCCTATTATTGGTAACCTTAGAAAGGGAAGTGGGAAAGTCGAAGGACTGGTGAGAAGAGAAGGGGCACACTTCTTTGGGTGTGACAGGTGCGTGGGGAATGAGGGGTTGTGGGATAGTTGCAACAATAGGCACTTAGGACTGAGCAATTATGTTGAGTTTCATACCATAGCTTGTCGCTAGGAACCTTTTTTCCCTGGTGGAGTTGAGCCCCAGCTCGAGGGTGACTTGTTGCTGAAAGTTTAAGAGTAACAACATCTATGGTTGGGTGGAACGTTTGAGTCAAGGCCATAGTTGGTGATTTTCATAAAATATAAGTGTTCTTTATGTGCTTGTCTTGTTTATTGTGTGCTTGTTTATCTATGTTTGACATGGGTTAAATTCTTGTATGTCATTGCATATAAGTATTTGTGGTTATCTTGTTTAATGATGCTTGCACCTATAAGTATGATGCATAAAGCTTGTATTTGTAGATATGCATGGATATAACCAATATGGTTAGTTTAGCTTGCTATGTTAACCTGGTGATTTTGGTTATGAACCGACAAGAAGAGGATTGAGTGGCCAAGTGCGTAGGGTGATAGCCTATGTACACTAAGAGGTTGGAATTTGTGAGTGTAAGGACAGAGAATCATATTCCAATAACACTGAAATTCGAGTTTGTGCATGATGCTTAGATGGTTAATGTGCGCAGGGTTGTGTTGTGGGAACAGTATGATAGTGCGCACAATTGGTGTGCGTAAATTTGAGTTATTTTTGTTGCTTAAGTTTGTACTGAAAGAAATTGTTGATTTTGCTATTATAAGTTGTGTGGTGCGACTCAGTCTTAGGTCGAGGGCATTACATCAAGTGATATTGTGTGGATTGAGTTTAAAGTAGACTCCACGCAATGTAATTCTACTATAACATTTCTTAGTGGTATGTTGGGAATGTTGCAGTTTGGTTGTTTTAGAGCATGTGTAACGTGGTAACGGGATTCAGTGGGAGACATACATTACAGAAGTTAAAATTGTGTGGCGTGGCCCAGTCTGGGTGATTAGGGACATTACACTCTGGCATCAAAGTGGTTGGCTCAACACTGGACTTGTATGGGCTAGATATTAGCATGAATAGATGCGTACACTAAGAATTGGTACTGTGCGGTACAGAAATTAGTTTGTGCGGAACACCATGGGTGTGCGCACTAGAGTTTGGGATGTTAAAATCGTCTAAGAAATCCAAGTGAAAAGATTCTGAAAAAATGGTGCAAAGTTTTCGTGTATTTTTTGCATGAAACCATCTAATAAATCTCAATTGCTTGCACATTTTGCAATGTTTTTTGCAAAATTTTCAGTGAACATAGCAGGACATAGTCAATGCAAAAGGTTAAGAGCATGGAAAATGCACAGAGGATTTATAGTCCTGATGATGAATTTGGGGATTTGTATGTCGGTTTGGGTGTTGATGGTACAAAACCCAAGGGGGAGCACTTGAACTTGATAGAAACTGAAAAATTATTGCAAAAAGATGTCTAAAGTTATATGGATGATAATGAAAGGCTTATGAGAGCCAAATCACAGCAAGATGATTTCAATGTCAAATTGATGCAGAGCCTGGACAAAATAGAAAAGAAGATGGATAAGGAGACAGAGATGAGTAGATAAAGAAGTCACAGGTCTCATGATGAGAACATAATATAAGAAAGAAGTGTTTCTAAGCATTCTTTCAGGAAGACACACAGTAGTTCGAGTCTATCTCCTGCCAGAAAGAATAAGAGAAGGACTGGGGTGGATGAGCTATAGGAGGGAATGAATAAGATTAAGCCTCCTACCTTTGATGGTGAGCACAAGAAGGATGAAGATGTGGAGACCTGGTTGCTGGGTATGAGGAAGTATTTCCAACTACATAACTATTCTGCGCAGACAGAAGGGAGAATTGTTATCTATCAGTTAAAAGGAAAAGCATCAATGTGGTGGGATCGGTATGTCTAATTGCAGCACATTGATGAGAAGAAATTGACTTGGAGGGAGTTCAAGAGGTATTTCCAAAAGAAATAATTAACCAAGTGCTACTATGACAAGAAAATGAAGGAGTTCTTCGAACTCAAGCTTGGGAATATGATGATTGATGAGTACAAAAGAAGATTTTTGGAATTGTTGAGCTATGTGACTTTTATCAAGTATGAACAAGTGAAGATTAAAATATATTTGAGTGGTTTTCCCTCATTTATCAGTGACAAGATACAATATGATGACCTAAAAATGTTGTAAGAGACCATATGGCACGCTAAGTGTCTTTATGACCAACAAAGGGGAAGACCGACTTTCCAAAAGGCTTGGGAAGACAAGATGAAAATTAAGGTGGAACTAAGGAAGAAGGGAGTTAAACCACAATTTTTTCAGAAATATTGCACAAGCACAGACGACTCTTCAGGAGCCCAGAATGTCTGAAACAGTGGGACAAAATCATGAAAATAACATATGCAGTGTTAGGGTTGTGGCGAAAATCACATGCGCAAAGATTGTCCTCAAAGAGGTCATAAAGCAAGGACTGTGCATAGTGTACATCAAGTTGTGACAGTTGAGGATATGGGAAGAAATGTGCCAAGGATTTATGCTGCGTTGGATAACAAGAGAGTTGAGTTCCAGTCGCACATGATCGAGGTGTAATGTAAGATTAATGACCAGCCCATTGTTATTTTAATAGAATGAGGAGCTAGTCATAGTAATCTAGATCCTAAGATGGTGGAAAGATTTCATTTGCCGAGAAGAAATCTTGGAAAACCATGGCTGGCATAGTTAGGTACAGGAGAAAAAAGGGATATTAGTGAGGTGGTTAAGGCATTTCCAATGGAGATGAATGGACTGCACACAAAGGTTGATTTGAATATTATACCTTTGGGCTTGTATGATTGCCTCATTGGTATGTATTATACCTTTGGGCTTGTATGATTGCCTCATTGGTATGTATTATACCTTTGGGCTTGTATGATTGCCTCATTGGTATGGTTGGATGAGCATCGTGTTGTCCTGGATTGTTACAATAAGGAATTTACTTGCATGGATGAGCAAGGAAATTTGAGTTCAGTTCAAGGAATTCCAAGAGTTGTGATTATCAGAGAATTTTCGGCTTCACGGTTGAAGAAAATTTACAGGAAAGGATGTCAATTATTTGCAACACACATGGAAGAGGAACCTAAGGATAAAGTGCCAGGTGTGGAAGGTTGTGCAATTACTCAAGGAATTTGAGGATGTCTTTAAAGAGATACCAGGATTGCCTCCAAAAAGAGATATTGATTTCTCTATAAATATGGTGCCGGGAGTAGCACTTGTATCCAAAAATCATTATAGGATGAGTACGCCAAAACTAAAGGATTTGGAGATGCAATTTGAAGAGCTTTTGAAGAAGGTGTATGTATGCCCAAGTGTGTCTCCTTGGGGTGCACTAGTTTTTTTCGTGAAGAAGAAGGAAGGTACGCTGAGACTTTGCATCAACTTTAGGCAGTTGAACAAGGCAACAATGAAGAACAAGTATCCTTTGCCAAGGATAGATGAAATGTTTGATCAACTAAAGGGCTCAAGGATATTTTCCAAGATAGATCTCAGATCTGGTTATCACCAGGTGAGAATAAAAGAGGAATACATCTATAAGACTGCCTTCAAAACAAGGTATGGTTGTCATTAGGAATTTACAGTGGTGCCTTTTGGGTTGTCGAATGCACCAACTGTCTTCATGTGTTTAATGAATGGAGTTTTCATAGATTATTTAGATAAGTTTGTCATTGCATTTATATATGACATACTTATTTACTCAAAGTCTGAGGAAGAGCATGAGCATCACTTGAGGATTGTGTTGCGGGTGTTGAGAGACCATCATCTTTATGCAAAGTTGAGCAACTGTTCATTTTATCAGTGACAAATTCATTATTTGGATCATATTATTTCAGAAGAAGGAATAGTTTTTGACCCAACGAAGATAAAATACATTGAGGAATGGCCAACTCCAATAAATGTCGCAGAAGTGAGATCCTTTATGGGACTGGCAAGGTACTACAAAATATTTATAGAAGGAGTCTCACGGATTGTGCATCTAATTACATCCTGCAGAAGAAAGGTGCATGATTTGAATGGACTCCAGATTGCGCAAGGAGTTTCCATCACTTGAAGAATTTTCCAACAAGTGTGCCAATTTTAATAATTGTTGATCTAGATGCAGACTTTGTGGTGTGCACAGATGCATGCAAGGAAGGACTTGGTGGAGTCTTGAGTAAGAATGGGCATGTGGTGTGCTACGAGTCAAGGAAGTTTAAAGAGCATGAAAGGCTCTATGCTACGCATGATTTAGAGTTGGAAGATATAGTGAATGCCTTGAAGTTGTGGCAACATTATCTCATGGGAAAGAGATTTGAGTTGAGAAAAAACCAGTGTGGTATGAAGTATTCGTTTGGACCGCCAAGTTTGAATGCCAGACAAAGTAGGTGGTTAGAGTTCCTTGGTGAGTATGAATTCGACATAAGGCATATCAGAGGAAAAGAGAACAAGGTGGTTGATGCACTCAGCATGAGGATGCATGAAATGCATCCTACGACCATTAACATGTACCAAACAGATTTGCATGATAGAATTTTAGAAGTTTCCAAATCAAATCTGCACTATATGGATATAAGTGTGAATTTACAACAAGTTATGTCGTAGCAGAAGTTTGAAGGATGTGAACTAAGAGAGGATGGAATCATCCTCTATAGGTGTAGAGTCTATGTGTCCAATGATCAGGAGTTGAAGAGATTGATATTGTCAGAGATGTATAAGTTTCCTTATGTTGGACATCTAGGTTACCAGAAGACCATTGTCATGGTCAAGAAGCAATACTTTTGGCCAAGTATGAAAAAGGAAGTTGCAAATTTTATTGTGAGATGTCTTGAATGTCAAAAGGTCAAGGATGAGCATACACATCCAACTAGTTTGTTGCGCCTTTTCCCATTCTTGAGTGGAAGTGGGAAGTTTTGACTATGCATTTCATAACTAAGTTGCCTAGGACTATTAAGCAACATGATTCCATTATGGTGATAGTGGAAAAGCTTACTAAAGATTCCCATTTTTTCTAGTGAAGTCAACGTACAAGGAAACCACCATTGCTAAGATATACATGCGTGAAGTTTCCAAGTTGCATGGAGTACCTAAGACAATTGTGTATGACAGAGATTCCAAGTTCACCT
>JASDQU010196642.1:6155-16734 GCA_032191745.1 Picea mariana | reverse complement strand
CCGTCACGGACCCACATCTGCATTACACAAGTGTCTAGTTAGTACTTAAGCACCATCCAAAAATAGTTTTGTTCTATTATACAAAAATACAAAAAATTGTCATATTTAAAAAAATTCAACATACCTATGTCACCGTAGGCAGCCCCTAGTGGGAGTGGCATGTCTAGATCCCCTCTGAAGTCACTTCCATCAGTAGAAGAAATCCTCGTTGTAGGGTGTTGGAACCCTATTGCCACCCTGTTGCCTCATTACCTTGGTCCATCATGTCATGTCTACATCGCGAGGTCCTCTCAGAAAAATATTGACTCTAGGTCCCAAACCCAGAATGCTCTTGAGGAAGAAACTGCATAGGATAGAGGCAAACCCAAAATTCCTCTTACTTCCCTATTTGCACTCTGTCAACTGGCTCTTCATATTCTCTAGTAGGGAGGTACACCAGTCATATACTGTGGGTCTCACACACTGTACTGCATAGAACATGAGGGGCCTCGATGCCTGGTGCAATGAGGTCGAACCTATGATATTGTTCAATACAAGGACAACAATCTTCAGGATGAGATTATTTATCGCCCAAATTGGGAGTTGACTCTCAACCTTTGGAGTCCCTACTACACAGTGGGAGTCAAGGTAATCCTCTATTCTCATTATTCTCCCTACTTCCCATGATTTGAAGTTTACAACCTCTCCCTGATGTGATAATCCATTCAAAAATTAGATGTCCTCTACTTCAATCCTAAATGTTTGTCGATCAAGGTTGAAGCTTTCACTCTTAGGGTCCCAGTAACCCACAATTATCTCGAGCAACCTCACCTGGGCCCTCATCCCTTTGAGTTCCCAAAATTTATATAAGCCACATTGTTTGAAGGCCATTTGTGCCCCCATATCTCATTCCACAACATCATCGACCTCCTCATGATATCTTTCTCTCCATTCAAGAACCATCTTGCCAAAGACAAGTCAAGATTTGATTTAGCATCTATAGAATTCATTGTTTGTGTGATTGTACCCGAGTTACTTCACTTACAGTCACGTATAGGGCTTGGTATATGCTCCTTGTAGTTTTCACAGGTGTGTATAACCCATCATATACGCGACCCGATATGAGACAACCTGGATACACCAAATTTCATAATTTACACCCTAAATTGTTCAAAATTTGGAACCTAATTTAAAAATTTAATCCATTGGCAATGAAGAGGAAGGGAAGAAGAATTACCTACTCTAGATGATTTTTGATTTCGTTGCATGGCGCTCCCAAAATCACCATTTGAATCTTGGAAGTATTTTGTTCAAATTTTCACTATTTGGGTAAACGATCAAAATGGTATAGTAATTTTTGGTGTTGTTACTATTTATAAACAATTTTTACCCACTTTCTATAGTTTTGAACAATTTTTTCACCTAATGGACTAATACAAAGGTGGATTGAGTTGGTTTTTGTAGTGTTTGTTAGCACTCTGTAAAGTTGTCTGGCTACATGAAAAATGACAGAGGTAACTATTTCAACCAACTTTAGATTGGATTCTAACCTTTCCAACCAGAGAGGGCTCTCTCGAGAATATAACTATTTAGGATATTAAAAATATTTGGCAATGTGTGTATAGAGGTCAAATTCTTCCATGGTGTAAAATTTAAAGGTGGTAGGACAAAATAGAAGAGCAGGGCCATTGGGAAATGGGGTCCGTTCCTAAAAAGTATGAAGATTTATAAGATATGTATTTCCAGAGGGAACAGAGACAAAATAGGTATGATGTTCAACCAAATAATTAATATGTGATGGAAGAGGAGAGGAAAGGAAAGACTACTATCAACAAGAGGCATCTAATAGAGTTTGAATCTCTTGGTGTAGTATTGGAAGAGGAAACATGAGGGTTGGCTACTGCAGGCAGAGCACCAATCATGAGTGAAGTCTGAAACAGTGACCAAAAATACATAACAAGTATAATCCATGTAAGAAGGAGCACTGGAAAAAAATGAATTCCTTCTACTACTTAAAGATTATTACTAGTAGCAAAAACACATTCATGAATATGAAGGATAATAAAACACATTGAACATCAACACCGTGATGAATCTCGGCTATCTAAGAAAAACCTTATCTTCTTATATTAAAATTTCATAAAAAAACTACAAATTTCTCCTGCTATGAGGGTAGACCCCTCTCAGGTAAGTCCAACCATTCATTTATCTTTTTGATAGTATATATAGATAATTTACATATGGAATTCAAAACGGATTGTCTTTCCCAAGATTCCAAAAATAGCTATTAGTTACAAAGGGAGTAATGTACTAAAACCGAGCTCCTACTTTCTAAGGAGTATTATAAACCAAAACTGACATATTTGATATTTTTACTCTAAACTCCACTTGTCTGCATCATCACAAATTCCTTGAAATATACTTAATTTATATTGAAATCTATTTCAGGTTTTCGATTTATTCCTTTAAGGTGACAAGCCAATCAGGATGGTTCTTTCCAATACTTTCAACCACTTCGGGGTTCACCTCCTTCTTCCATCGCTTACTTATTTTACCCTTTCCGTCTTGAGTGTGATATATCGTTGTGTACCCATTGATAATCAAATCCTTCATGATAGGATTTAATCTAATTTCTTCACCTGACCCTTGTTCATCTGCAAAATTTGTGTGAAAGTTTGTTGCCAATATTCAGACAACAAGCTTCTCTTTCTTCTTCATTGATAATTTTGTCAGATTATTTGAATATCCTGGTTCACTGAAAGTCGTTGGGTCTGTCTTCTTCATTTCCTCTAGTTTTCCCAGAAGCACAAGCTTACCTCCTTTGTCTTGTACAAGAATTAGACGAACAATTTGATTCATGGTTACCCATTATGTAATAAAAACGTTAATCACCCAAAATAGAGTAATGTCACCCATGTTTTGAATGAAATTCGTCATTGAGTGCCAATCATGGGCTACTGACGAAAGTCTTTGCAGGGATACTGAATTTTCACGTTCAGCTATTGATTTTAAATGATGAGCCTTCGAATCAGGTTTTTGGTGACTCTCACCTGACATCGCACATACGAAAAGTAACCAAACAAGTGTCTCGAGATGATTTGACTGGCCGTCAATTTTCCCTTTCCACATGCGACCCTTGGATTTGACATATTCAATGATATTTTGACATGTTTTTTCGGGGTGTGATTGAGCGGTTTCAAGCTCACCTTCTTTCCTCTAGGAGAAACCATGGTATTCCTATCGGCCCTCTTTCAAAAGATTAACCGCTGCGTTAGTTCACAGCCTGATATGATCCACGACCATTGATCAGTGGCACCTGTGATCTGTGACCCTATGGGTCCCATCAACTTCACCTTTCCACTATATTTATCCCTGTACTCTATATGTGGCCCCGTCCACTAGTCTATCACTCCTCTATAGCGATTTAACCTCTTGCTAAGTCTCGAGACTTGGGCTCCATACAAATTTTGTTTATAGTTATAACATGGGCTCCAACTAAGGATGATATCCTCCCTGAGAGGTAGCAAAGAACAATAGGTGCATATAATACCTTGACTTTTCACCAATGTTTGTTGAAAACCACAATATGCACACTGTTGTCAGTTGGAGGCTAAATGCTTTATTTGGAGACCTAAACTTGAAAATGCTTGATCCACAAGATTATTTGCACCTACCTACCCTAACT
This sequence comes from Picea mariana, assembly GCA_032191745.1. Taxonomy (NCBI): domain Eukaryota; kingdom Viridiplantae; phylum Streptophyta; class Pinopsida; order Pinales; family Pinaceae; genus Picea; species Picea mariana. Next base: position 13,070 of record JASDQU010196642.1, on the reverse strand, counting down.
ACTCAAATGTACTGCTAATCAAATGAAATCAAAATTCCAATGCAACCATGTCAACATTTTATCCACTGTTTATTTACTTTGCACAAGCTTGCTCCAAAGCTTGTTCACAGATAACCCATTCGAGAAGTTATATATGAATTTGAATCTTAGAATTTCAAAAACATTGGGACTGTTTATTGTTTCTAGCAAAATTTCAAATGGATCCTCCAACACATGCATAATACCACAATCATGTTTCACTTATTCCACTGCATTCTCACTTTCATACGATTTACCTTGTTGATTTCCATCAAGAGGATGGAAAATCTGTTGACACTACTGAAAGTAACAACCTCCCGAATCAGAAGACAACAATGGCTGAAAATAAATCACTGGTGTAAAACAACCCATGCCTAATACTGACGTTGATTGGTCATTATCTTCATCTCTGAGATTACAATCCATCCTAAGCCTTAAATTTTGATTGTCAGAATTTTCCATATAACATGCCACAGGATCATGAAATACATGAAAAATCATTTCTTCTTGACGAACAAAAACAGAAAGACAAGCCTCTTTCATAAGTTTTTGTTGTTCTTTCTCTATTTCTTTTGTTCTAAGAACATATTCAAATGAAATGACAACAATAGGTTTGTCTACTCTTCCATTCATATCAACAAAAAAATTCATACATCCTTGAACATCTTCAAATATGACAGCCATATTAAGTGTATCAAGACTATCCTCTTGTTTATCAAACAATTTTGGTTTGGTTTTATTAATCTTCTGGAAGTTTTCTTGAGGACTGTCATTTTGAATTTCAAATGAATGAAGGGGAATAAGTTCTTGTTCATAATTTTCTTGCAAATGTGAAAATCTAACATGATGAACTATTTCACAGTCTATAGTTCCCATGGACCATGATTTTCAAATGAATTAATCACCTCTTCATTATCTTTCGGTATTCCTGATCGAAAAGTGGCATACATCGTTTTGTCACTTTGCTGAAACTCCATGTCATTTGTTTCTTTACTTCTTGAAGTTTCCATAGATGCAGTTTCAGAATCCTTATCCATGTCTAGGCCACTAAGAATTTAAACAACCACATCATTCATAGGGGAAGAAAACAACTTTGAAACACCTTGTCTTGCTGGAAATCTTGCTGAATATATTCACCAAGTTTAGGAGAAGGAGAATGGATTTTAAAAACAATTTCTTGATCAGCTTCATCTTCATTTCCAAGATGGTAGTTGAGCACATGTTGCAAATCTGAACTAAAATAACCTTCCATGTAACCAGCCACATGATCATTAAATGCATGAGAAGGTTGTCAAATTTCCTTAATGATAACAATTTGCTCATGTAAAAYAGTGYCATTGTGAATGCGGCGAGACTTTCATGCTTCCTATGTTATCTCATGATTTGAGTTCAAMAATTCAAAGGAAGAAAAACATAATGGAAAATAGTTTTCRTTAGCAAGTCCACTGCTTTCTTCATATTCAACATCATGCCTAGAGGATTTATTATTTGAAACATTATAAYCATTTTGCTTCAACAATTTGAAATAAGAAAAACACAATGGAAAGGCTCTTTCACCTGATTCAAAATCTTCTTCATTTTATTCACTATTTTCATATGCACAATTTTCAATTTCTTTGGATGGATGAACAMACTCATTTTCAGATTTATCTTCGACCAATGGATGCAATTTTGAACCGACAAAACCTTCTACAGAATAAGTAACAGGGTCATCAAACACATGAGAAGAATTTTGCAATTTCTTGTCAATTTTTTCCAGTGAATAAGTGTGATTTGGAATCAACACACATCCCTTTACTTCAATTTTTGTTTCAACAATTTAAATGAATAAAATCATAAAGGTAAAGAATTYYCTCTAGTTGATTCAATACTTTCTTCTTTGTAACTGTGATATGTAGRATGATTTCTCTCATTACACTGCTGAAAAGGAAAATTTTATGATAGAGAACATGCAGTTGGTTGTTCTAGGATGTTAACATCATAATCATCATCATATTCATCATATATATGCAAATCAGCAACATATGCAATCTCATATTCTTGGTTGTCTACAAATGAATATATGAAACAATCAACTCCATGCTCATCATGGGATGGATCAGATGCTAAATTAGCACCTCCTTTTTCAATAAGTGGAATATAATTTTTTTCAAAATCATCAGCATTGAAAACTTCAAGAGATACAATATTATCAACTCTATGCTCAAAATTCCAGTCAATTGTTTTATGTCCATATTCACTTTCATGGTATTTAGCATCCAAATCCTCTTTTCAAATCTGTTTACATGATTGTATATTGTGTTAAATATCTTGAGCATCATCAAGAATTTGTTTTAAGGACTTAGGTATTCTTTCCATCCGGTGGAAAGACAAATCTGGATGAAGAGTTGTTGTATAATGAAGCATGGCAACAACTTCAGTGGGTTGAATTTCTTTTGGGAAAATTGTAATAGATACTAGAAAACCTTCTACTGAATGTGGAAATAGTCTCACTACTTTGCCTTTTCAAGGCATATAATTCTATAAGTTGTAAGTCTAGAGGTTTCTTCTTACCCCAAAACTTTGAAAAAAAAACTCTTGAATTCTTTCCAGGAGCTAATTGTCTCTAGATGTGAATGTTTGAACCATTCTTTGGTGTCCCCTTTCAAGGATTGAGAGAAGGCCCTCATACAAACATCATCATGGTCAATCTCAAGAAAATCTATAAAATGCTCAAACCCTTGGATGTGTTTTTCAGCTATGATGGCATCATGTTCCCCAACAAACACACGTAGGGACTTATAGTGCTTTGGAGGAAAATCATGAAGGATGTGAGGTAATTTTAAGGGTCTATATGTATGTTGAGTCTTAAAGGGTTTTAGATCAATTACAGGAGGTGAAATATCATCCTTGGTTTCATGAGGCTGATCAACTTGGTCATGGTTATCACATGTCTTAGATGGGATATTTTGATCAAAGTCAATGATAAACTGAGGGGATATCTGTATAATTTTAAGAGGAGGATATGAAATTTCAAGATTATCACAATGATCATTTGCATGCAGTAGGTGAAGAAAAATTTGTTTGCCATGTTCATGAAAGGACCAGAGGTAATTCACAACAAAAAATAAAATTTCTTGAAAAAACCCCAATTTTAAATACTTGTTTTCTCCCATGATGCATTTTCATACCTCTATCAAGGGATCTCATATTCAGACAATGGAATCACCAATGATGTTTTGGAAGCTGGATTATGCATTGACAGTGGAGTCGCCAGTGAAAATTTAAATTTCTAGATTCTTCTACCAGTGGAATCACCTTCAAACTATTTTTTCGATGTGTGGAGTCACCAGAGCAGGAATACAGCCAATATGTGCCTAAGTGTCTTCTTCTCTTAGACCTTAAAGCTCAACCATCTCGTTCTTTCCCAGGGAAAAGTTTTTAATTTCATCCCCAGCAGTGGCGCCAGAATCTTAGAACTCTGTTAATATGTCTAGCTGGATGACAGGCAACAGAGGTAACTGTTTCAACCAACTTTAGGTTGGATTCTGACCTTTCAAACTAGAGAAGGATCTCTCGAGCATATAACTATTTAGGATATTAAAAATATTTCACAATGTGTGTACAGAGGTTAGATTCTACCACGGTGTAAAATTTAAAGGTGGAAAGACAAAACAGAAGAGCAGGGCCATTGGGCAATGGGGTTCATTCCTGAAAAGTATGAAGAGTTATAAGCTACATATTTCCAGAGGGAATAGAGGAAAAATAGTTATGATGTTCAGCCAAATAAGCAATATGTGATGGAAGAGGAGAGTAAAGGAAATACTATTATCAGTAAGAGGCGTCTAATAGAGGGCGAATCTCTTGGTGTAGCATTAGAGGAGGAAACATGAGGATTGGCTACTGCAAGCGGAGCACCAATCACGAGTGAAGTCTGAAACAGTGACCAAAAATATATAACAAGTATAATCCATGTGAGAAGGAGCACCAACAAAAAATGAATTCCTTCTACTACTTAAAGATTATTACTAGCAGCAAAAACACATTCATGAATATGAAGAACAAGAAAACAAATTGAACATCAACACCGTGATGAATATCGTCTATCTAAGAAAAACCTTATATGCTTATATTAAAATTTCATAAAAAACTACAAATTTCTCCTGCTACAAGGGAAGGCCCCTCTCTGGTAAGTCCAACCATTCATTTATCTTTTTGATAGTATATATTGCTAAGTTACATATGGAATTCAAAATGGATCGTCTTCCCAAAGATTCCAAAAATAGATATCAATTACAAAGGGAGTAACGTACTAAAATTGAGCTCCTACTTTCTAGGGAGTGTTATAAACCAATACTGACATATTTGAGATTTTTACTCTAAACGCCACTTGTCTGACTCATCACAAAATTCCCTGGAATATAATTAATTTATCTTGAAATCTATATCAGGTTTGCGACTTCTTCCTTTAAGGTGTCAAGCCAATGAGGCTGGTTTTCTCAAATACTTTCAACCACTTCAGCTTTAACCTGCTTCTTTCGTCGCTTTCTCCTTTTACCCTTTCCATCTTGTGTGTGATATCATTTTGCATACCCATTGATAACCAAATCCTTCATGATAGGATTTAATCTAATTTCTTCACCTGACCATGGTTCATCTGCACACTTTGTGTGAAAGTTTGTTGCCAATATTCAGACATCAATCTTCTCTTTCTTCTTCATTGATAATTTTGTCATATTATTTGAATATACCGGTTCGCTAAAAGTCAATGGGTTTGTATTCTTTATTTCCTCTGGTTTTCCCGAAATCACGAGATTACTTCCTTTGGCTTGTACAAGAATTAGACGAAGGATTTGATTTGTGGTTACTCGTTATGCAATAAAAATGTTAATCACCCAAAACAGAGTAATGTCATCCATGTTTTGAATGAAAGTCGGCATTAAGTGTCAATCATGGGCTACTGACGAAAGTCCTTGTAGGGATAATGACTTGTCATGTTCGAATATTGATTTCAAATGATGAGCCTTCAAATCAATATTTTGGCGGCACTCACCCAACATCGCACATACGAAAAATACCCAAACAAGTGTCTCGAGATGATTTCACTGGTCGTCAACTTTGCCTTTCCACGTGAGACCCTTGGACTTGACATATTCAATGATATTTTGACACGTGCCATCAAGGTGTGATTGAGCAGTTTCAAGATCACCCACTTTTCCCCCCGATATGCATCCAGTGGCACCACGTGGCCTCTAGGAGAAACCATGGTATTCCTATCAACCCACTTTCAAAAGATTAAGCTCCATGTTAGTTCTTGGCTTGATATGCTCCACGACCATTCATCTGTGGTGCCTGCGATCTATGACCCACTGGTTCCCATCAACTTCACCTTTCTGCTATATTTAGCCTCGTCTTCTAAATGTGGCCCCATCCGCTAGTCTATCGCTCCTCTATACTTATTTATCCTCTTCCTAAGTCCCAAGAAATGGAATCCATTCGAAAAAAAAATTACAGTGATAACAGTGTTCACTGGGGATTCTTGTGGATTTCGATGTTATGTTGGTCATTCGTCACCATGAGAAGGTATTTTCACTACCCAACATATAGGATAGGTATCCATTCCATCATGCATTTTTGCATCGTCCTATAACTATCACTTTTTTCCTTAGGTACGAACCCATTTCTTGTGACACAGAACCTTATGTTTGCTATATGTCATGTTTTTATCAAGTGGTATAGATTTACCGAACATGGGTGCCCTAGTTAGATCATCTGCTTCATTTGGTGCCCATGCATGGATTTTTTCCATAGGAACGGGAGACCCTCATAAGCTAGTACATGACTTTATGTTGAGCCTCATTTCTCACTCATAAACATGATGCCTTATACCTAGAGGACTCTGAACCAAGTTTAATTTAAGCTCTTTTCCAACTCACCTTCAAAAAGTGAAAATATTGTTGAGTGATTTGTCCCTTTCACACTCATTAAATTGGACTTGAAAGTTCGTGAGTCTTAGTTAATCTCTTTTCTGAATCGTTATCAAAAAGTGAAAATATTTTCGAGTGAACTTGTCTCTTTCACACTTGTAAATTGGATTTGAAAAGACATCTTTTTGACATAAGTTTATCCCCTTTTCACACCAAGTAGACTAAAACTCATAAAAAAAAAGACAATTTTAGCATTGAGTTGTGATTGCATCTCATGTCCTTGCTTGCAATATTGAGCCTATACCTGGTTCTCACTTTGCGTTATAAACCGTTTACCTCAACAATTTTTGCATCCTCAACCAAGGAGAGCCTTGTTTATATCCTTTGCAATTTGACACCCTATACCTAGGAGGGAAAATTCCCCTAAGTTTCCATCTCCCAAATGCATCACCTTTCATTGACCATAGGTATGTTCCACTACTGGAACTATTTTTTCTTACTTGTGACACTCGTTTCCTCCTCTGTTCATAACATTTATTTGTCTATGAAAAAACAAAAAAAGATAGGTAGGAAGGGAGTATTATCTTGTATTGGCAGTAATTGTGTCTCCTTTGAACAGAGCACAAAGTTATTGAGTCCATTTGTCATCATAATTTCTGGATTAGCATGCCTTTAGGAAGTTGAGCTTGTTACAAAGTCTTCTCTACCGACTGGTTACTCTTCCTTTCCCTATAGAGAATTTTATTGATGCCTCCTTCATATCATGGTGTCATCATTGGGTCTATGCTGCCAGAGCCCTTTGTATGTCTCATGCTCTTGTTCAAAGGAAGTCTATCAACCTGTATCATCCACTCCTCAGAACTCTTGAATTTGAATGTCAGACATACCCTCAGTTTGTCTCAGAGTCACATGATATTGTAGTCCTATCATGCACCCTAGCCCTACTTTCATCATTGGTAGGAAACCTTGAACCCATCAGTGGACATTTCAT
>JASDQU010196638.1:0-12819 GCA_032191745.1 Picea mariana | reverse complement strand
TGAGGACTATTCACAATGTACAACAAGCTAAAACAGTGGAGGACATGGGAAGAAATGTACCAAGGATCTATGCATCCCTGGAAAACAAGCAAGCAGAGTATCAGTCACATATGATTGAAGTGGAAGGAATGATCAACAACCAAACCATTTCTATTTTAATCGATTCAGGAGCTAGTCATCGTTATATAGATCCGAATATGGTGGAAAGTTTTCATTTGTCAAGAAGCAAGCATGGAAAATATTGGTTGGTGCAGCTAGCTACCAGAGCCAAAAGAAATGTTAATGAGGTGGTTAAGTCATGTCTTATGGACATGAATATGAATGGTCTGAACACCGGGGCATATTTGAACATCTTGCCTTTAGGTTCCTATGACTTTCTAATTGGGATGGATTGGTTGGACCAACATCATGCTATCCTAGACTATCATAGCAAGGAATTTACTTGCTCGGATGAGGAAGGTAACCTAAGGAAAGTGTAGGGAATTCCCAGGGCAGTAACCATCAGAGAAATTTCAACATTGCAGTTGAAGAAATGTTACAGAAAACAGTGTCAAATATTTGCAGCAGGTATGGAAGAGACACATAAAGATAAGGTGTCAAATATTGAAGATTATGCAGTCCTAAAAGAGTTTGAAGATGTATTTAAGGAAATACCAAGATTACCCCCTAAAAGAGACATTGATTTCTCCATAGATTTGATGCCTGGAGAAGCTCCAGTATCCAAGACGCCATACAGGATGAGTACACCAGAATTGAAGGAGTTGCAAATGAAACTTGAAGAGCTTATGAAGAAGGGGTATATATGCCCAAGTGTGTCACCTTGGAGTGCCCCAATTTTATTTGTGAAGAAAAAGGATGGAACATTGAGACTTTGTATTGACTTAGGTAGTTGAACAAGGTAACTATGAAGAATACGTATCCTTTGCCAAGGATTGATGACCTCTTTGATTAGCTGAAAGATGCAAAAATATTCTCCAAGATTGATCTTATGTCCGGTTATCATCAATTAAGAATCAAAGAAGAAGACATCAACAAGACTACTTTCAGAACAAGTATGGTCATTATGAATTCACAGTGGTGCCCTTTGGGTTATCAAATGCACTAGTTGTCTTTATGTGTTTAATGAATGGTATTTTCAGAGAATACTTCGGTAAGTTTGTCATTGTATTTCTAGATGACATTATTATATATTCTAAATCAGAGGAAGAGCGTGAAAAACACTTGAGGATGGTATTACAAGTATTAAGGGAGCATCAGTTGTATGCCAAATTGAGAAAGTGCTCATTTAATCAAAAGCAAATTCATTATTTGGGACATATCATTTCAGAGGATGGGATAATAGTGGATCCTGAGAAGATAGAAGCCATTAGAGAATGGTCATCACCAAAGAATGTGATAGAGGTCAAATCATTCATGAGCCTTGCAGGCTACTATAGCATATTTATTGAAGGATTCTCAAAGATTTCACACCCAATCACTTCCTTGCAAAAGAAGGGTATGAATTTTTAGTGGACATTAGATTGTAAAAAGAGTTTCCAACACTTGAAAAAATTATTAACACATGCTCCAATACTAAGGATTGCAGACCCAAATGCAGACTTCATTGTATGTACTAATGCATGTAAAGAGGGACTTGGTGGAGTCCTCAGTCAAAATGGGTTTTTTATATGTTATGAATCAAGGAAGTTGAAGGAGAATGAAAAACATTATGCCACTCATGATTTGGAGTTGGAATCCATAGTGCATGCCTTAAGGAAATGGAGACACTACCTCATGGGGAAAAGGTTTGAGCTGAGGACAAACCATAATGTTATGAAATATTTATTTGATCAACCAACTCTAAATTTTAGGCAAAGTAGATGGTTAGAATTTCTCAGTGGATATGAATTTGATATAAAACATATCAAGGGGAAAGAGAACAAAGTGGCCGATCCACTCAGCAGAAGAGTGCATGAATTGCATGCTATAGCCATTACCATGTACCAATCAGATTTGAAAGACAAAATTTTGGAGGCTGCAAATTTATATTTGCAATACAAGGAATTAGTGGAAAAATTACAACAAGGTAATTTGTAGCAGAAAATTGAAGAATATAAGCTAGATAATGATGAAATTTTGAAGTACAGGGGCATAATTTATGTACCAAATTCCCATGAATTGAAAATTCTGATATTGAGAGAAATGCACATTGTACCTTATGTTGGGCACCCAGGTTATCAGAAAACTATTGTAGCTATCAAAACCAATATTATTAGCCAGGCATGAAGAAATAAGTTGTTGATTTTATTGCCAAGTGTTTGGAATGCCAAAAGGTAAAGCATGAACATAGACACCCACCTGGGTTGCTACATCTATTACCCATTCCTGAGTGGAATGGGAAGTTGTAACAATGGATTTCATCACAAAGCTTCTCAGAACAAACAAGAAACATGATTCTATCATGGTAGTGGTGGATAAGCTTACTAAAACTGCCCATTTTATTCCATTTAAGATCACTCACAAGGCAGGAAACATTGTTGATGTTTATATGAGAGAAATTGCTCGATTACATGGTATACCCAAGATAATTGTGTCTGACAGAGATCCAAAATTTACCTCAAATTTTTGGAAAGGATTATTTAATGGACTTGGAACAAATTTGAATTTTAGTACAACTTATCATCCAGAATCAGATGGAAAAACAAAGAGGGTGAATCAAGTGATTAAGGATATGTTGAGGATGTATGTGATGGATAAACCATCAAAATGGGAAGATTACCTACACTTAGTACAGTTTGATTATAATAATGGGTACCAAACATCTCTAAAGATGAGCCCATTTGAGGCACTTTATGGCAGAAAGTGCAACACACTGGTAAGATGGGATAACCCAGCAGATAGAGTAGTGGTTGGGCTAGATTTACTCACGGAAATGGAGGAGAAAATGTTGAAAATAAAACAAAATTTAAAGGCTTCCCAAGACAAGAATAAAAGTTGTGCTGATAAGGGCAGAACTCACAAAGAATTTAAAGTTGGGGACCATGTATTCTTGAAATTGAAGGCCAACAAAAGTTCCCTAAAGTTGGGAAATTGTTCAAAGTTGGAAGCTCACTATTGTGGGCCATTTGAAATCCTAGAGAGGATTGGTACAATAGCTTATATGACTTCATTTCTTGCATCTATGTCTGTTCATAATGTATTCCATGTATCATTGCTCAAGAAATATATACCTGATGCTAATCATTTAATTGATTGGAATGTGATTCAGGTGGAGCAAGACGACGCTATCCAAGTGCATTTGGTATGCATTATGGACTGAAAAATCAAACAACTCTGGAATCGAGCCATAGGGCTTGTAAAGGTCCAATGGACTTGGTATGATCCTGAATCCCCTAGGAATAATCCAATTGTAAATGTAGATGCAAATTTACTTAAGCTGGTGAGTTGTTTGATATCATTTTTGTATGCAACTTTCATGGCATAGTGTGCACATGTATTGCACACTAAAATGATGAAGTGTGCACATTCCAGGATACCTCATGTAACAACTTAAGTGCACACGATTTTGAGGCCAGGGAGACTTCATGTATATGTTGTGTTTTATAGGCTGGTGAGCTAGTTATTATAAGCTAGAAGGCTTATGTTTTGTATTAGGCCAGAGAGCCTAGATGCTAAAGGCCAGTGAAGCTATTTTTGTATATGTCTTATCATTAATATAAAATACATCATTGCGTAGACCGACCAAGATAAAAGAGTATGTGGGACTAAAATCCACTAGTTAAGGAAATGGGGGGGGGCTAAAAGTTAAGAAAACGGGCTAAGTTAGGGAGCTTAATCCAAAAAGGAATATTATATTAATATTCCTTAAATCATAAAGTATGGAAAATTATTTTATCCTAAGTTCTAAGGATGGGGACAAGTGGGCCAAAGTAGCTCCCAACATGAAAAGTGTCAAGTTGGGAACATGCATACATATAGTTTGGAATTAGTTCATTTTCTAATTCCTTCCATCATTCAGTCATCCATTCAACCATTTCATGATCATGCACTCACTCAGTCAGTTGTCCTCCGTACCTTCCTGTCACTGTACCTGAACCTGTATCCGTACCCATACCTGTTTATGTACCTGGTTATCTTGGGATATGGACTAAAGAAGCGGGTTGTCAGACTCGTGGGATATTGAAGAGGCGGGTTGTCAGGCTCGTGAGCAATCTCGCAAGGTGAGAGAATTGTTGGGAATTGATTTTTGAAGGTGCTAAACACAGTTACAGGGCTCTGAGACTTCTTGTCCGGCCTGTTGCTGAAGCCCGAAAAGGAAGTGGGGCAGCCAAGGGACTGTTGAGAAGAGGAGGAGCACACTTCCTGGGGTGGGACAAGAATGTGGGGAATGAGAGACTGTAGGTCATTAGTTTGATTTGGCACCTGTGATAGAGTCTTTCATGTTGTCTATAATCCATTAGTTTGGTTAGGAATCCATTTATTGGGATGGAGTTTAGTCCCAGCTCAGGGGTGACCCACTGCTGAGAGTGATGAGTAGTGTGGTCTAAGGCTGGGAGGTTCGTGGAAGGTCTGCATGCAGTTGGTGACATTATTAGAAAGATAAGTTTCAATTGTGTGATAAATTACATGTTGCATTATTATTTACGTGTTTATTTTTATGGGTTTATCCTATGTGTGGTTTATAACTATATTTATATTTATGGATATTGCCTATATATGTTGCATGTATATGTTTACTTTTATTTCAATATGAATCCGTGCATTTACATAATGTATTTGTCTGTTTACATTTTATATATAAAGTTCCATAAGATTTTTCTGTGCATATGTTTTAATTGCATGAAGTTCAAAATTTTTATGTGGCATAGCTCCGTTGGATGCGGGGTATGTTACAATATGTTGAGCAGAGAATGAAAGTGTTTTTTGGAGTAGCATGGCCTGAGCTGGGTGGCCAGGGATGTTACACTTTTGAGAAGTGGGCTATCGACTTCATTGGACCAATTAACTCACCAACAATAAGGTCATGGGCAAGGTACATCATTATAACAAAAATATATCTAACTCGATGGGAAGAACCCGCACCAGTCATGGACTGCAGTGCAGAAACTATCAAGCACTTTTTGTTCAACCACCAAAAGAGCATGACGTACCACCTACAGGTGAATGGCATAGTGGAAGCATTCAACAAAGTCTTAGAGAATGAAATAACAAAAATATGCAATGTGGGAAGAGATGACTGGGACTTAAGAATCCCTACGATATTATGGGCATACAGGACAACCAACAAGAAGTTAACAAGACAAACACCTTTCAGGTTGGTGTATGGATAGGAGATAGTAATGTCGATGGAATTTATTGTACCAAGCCTGCACGTCGCATCGATCATAGATTTTTCAGACTTGGATGCAATACAGGAATGAATATAAAAAATGGTACAACTGGAGGAGGGTAGATCTGCCACAAGATTCCATCAACAAGTGAAAAAAGCAAGGGAAAACACATGGCATGATAGACACATTAAGTCGAAAAAAATTCCTAGGAAACTTGGTACTACTATTGTTGATATTATGGTAGCTGCGTGAGGTATTTACCTCCACGTGTAAACCTGACGAGAATAGAATATTCTGGGAAGCAAGAAGAAACCCTAATTAATTGGTTAATAACCCTAGAAGACAAGTCGGCTCAAGAGAATGACTTGTATTAGGTTATTATCCTCCAAGAGAAGAAGTCGGCTAAAGGAAATGTTATATACTAAAGAATTAATACCCAGAATGAGAAGTCGGCTCAGATAGTCTACCAGAATTAATATAAATATAAGAGGCCAGTCTTCATTCTGGCCAACATTCTCAGAACTGCAGAAGCAACACTTGTGTGCAAGTTTGGAGGAGAGATGTTGTTGCAGCTATTGCAACTAGCAGATTTCAGTTTTGTCTTGGAATCTCTCTTGGTTATGGTTTGGACTCTCTGATCAGCTCTTGTTTCTCTTGCTTGGTGTGATATCCTTGGAGAAAGGTGAACCACCTTTGTTTGGCTATCCAGTCTAGGGTTTTCTTCCGGAATGATTCTCTGTCAAGGTTAAGGTGCTCGGGGGTGGCTTTGGCCTATGTTTGGGTGAAAATATTTCTATATTGTCTATGTTTAAATGAGCACATCCATTATATTCTAACAGGTTATGGGCCCACACTATATTTAGACATTCTAACCGCTGGAAGATAGATTGGGAGGATTTTATCAGTTGCAGTTGCAACCAATTTCTGCTACAACAACAAAACCCTAACCCTCTCGTTGAGGCACCTTAATTGAAGGGATTGACCTAATTTCTTGATAGAATAGTGCACCCTATCCTAGCGCATATCATGATACTCTCAACAAGCAAAAACATCAAGTTTGATTTTTTGGTCAAATATAGGGTTGACCAAGTCAAAGAAGACATGACTTACTCTATGAAGTTAAAAAATAAGCTAGAAGGGGCTTCTAACTTCAGATCGTGGAAGAAAATGATTGACCTCATCCTTTCCAAGAATAAAGTGTGGGATATCATGAAAGGAAAGATTGTGGAACCAGAGTTTGAAGAAGGAAAATAGAAGGAACCGCATAACGTTGTTGTTATGGAGAAGTTCAAAGACAATGACATCAATTCCATGAGTATCATAGTGGATTCTGTAAAATACCACTTGATACCCTACATCTTCCATATTTATTCATCTAAGAAGATATGCAATGCCATAACAAACCTCTTCTCAGTCAAAAACATTGGACAAGTAATGAGTCTGAAGAATGAGCTCCGTGACATGAAGATGAATGATGATGACAACATAACATCATACTTTGTGAGAATCTCTCAGTTAAGAGATAAACTACAAGCTATTGTAGAAATCATTTCAGAGAAGGAAGTGGTAAATATAGTACTCAACGGTCTTCCCAAGACATGAGGTGCATTTGCTGCAAGCATGAACACAAGGAAGGAGTATCCTACATTTGAAGAACTTTGGACTTGTCATGCACAAGAAGAATCAAGGATTAGTGCAAAAGAGAAACCTCAAAATAAATAAGATGATCAAGCCTTCACAATAAGATTCAAGAATTTCAGGAACAAAAGGAAGTTTGGCTCAAGGAAGAAACCAAATCAAGAGAAAGATATGTCAGAAATACAATGCTTCAACTGTCGAAAATATGGTCACTACAAGAATCATTGTCTCGAGCCAAAGAAAAGGAAGGAGACACATGAAGCATCAGTTGTCGAAGAAAAGGAACCTTCAAAGAAAACTAAGCAGGATGAAACAAACTTCTTCTTCTAAGACAAGGTAACAATACTCTTCATAGTTCTTGTACATACCATGTTTTTTGTACATATCTATTTCTTAGAAGTAATATGTTCAAAGAGAAACTATACCTATGGAAGAAAAACAAGATAAGGATAACTATCACAATGACTACAAGTCAGGAAATACATATGAAAGGATGAAGTACATCAACAACCCCTGGTAACAATTCATGTGGAAGCTATTACATAAGTAACAACTGCAAGATAAGCCAAAATCAGAATCAATCTTGAAGAAACCTAGAAGAAGTAAAGACAGAAAGAAGTCAGCAATCAAGAGGAAATTGGAGAAAAAATTATGGCACTGTGCAGAAGGAAATAAGGATGTAGATGGAAGTGTGGAATCTGTTAGATAGAGGGAGATGATTATATATATTTCCAAAAGAAGAGCATGCATTCATACATGAAGCAAGGATTAGGAGGGAGCTAATCCTATGGTCCATTGAATATGATGAAGTATATATCCATGGTAGCAGCCATGAAAAGAAACACGTGTTCAGTTTTACTTTAGAAGAAGCCTTATTCAAAAAGAAGCCTTAAATTATCCCTGGTTGTCCATCCACATCCATGATCCTATGATGAAAGGAAGAAGTTGGAATCTTCAGGGCTTGTAATCTATAGAAAACTCCATGGACCCAAGAGCTAAAGAGAAACACGAGGAAGAACATGAAGATTCCAAGAAAGAAAGAAAAGCCAAAAGACCAGTCATTGTATCAAGAATCACAAGACTACTAGCCTGATATGAACTCGCTAAAAGAAATCAAGTAGAGGAACTGAAAGTTGTGATGAAGAACAATGTATGGAAGACTTATGAATGAAATAATTGTGAGATATAGAATTAGAGGTTCTCCCAGATGGAGGGAGAAGACTATGATAATTGCTTGTTCCAATTGGCAATAAACTAGACATACCTCTACATGAGCCATTATATCGTCCACAATATCCATGGGTTGAAGTTTACATCAGACGAATGCAAGGACTGTTCTCCTCAACAGAGTAATCAAACAAAGAAGCGTATGTAGAGAAACCTCGAAGTTTTGAGGTATACCAGGAAGATACTCTTGTATGTAGATGGAAGAAGGTCTTGTATGGATTCAAAACAACTTGGTGTAGAGCCTCCAATTCACAACAGAAGCATGGTGAAAAACCTTCCATAACAAGATATTGTATCAGAATGGTTACTCAGAACTCAAGGATGATGGATTGCCAATCCATGACAAAGCTCTCATGATGAAAGAAGAAGTACCACTTGGATATGTTCTAGTTTGACCCTTGCCATGATGCTATGAGCTAGCATGAAAAAAAAGATGAATCCAAAAATGATATACTATATTGATTAGAGCTATATGAAGCCTTCAAAGAAAACCAGTTTTCCAGAAAAACCAAAGTACATTGAGATCAAGCATTACATTCTCCGTGATAAAGTCTAGAAAAGAGAAGTGATTCTCCAATATATATATATATATATATCTCCACAGATGAGCAGACAAGCATATATTTTGGTAAAGCCTCTATCCAAGATGAAAGAGTTTGTGTACTTGAACTAGAGCTCATGGAGACAACTTCCTTATTGAAAAAGGAAGAGATGACTCCCAGGTTGGGAGGGAGCACTGATGTGTTATTGATTTATGGACAATCATTTTTCAGTTTGAAAAATGGTTCAAGATGAACAGTTCCTTTCCAGTTTAGAAATTGGTTTGAGATTTCTGATGGATAAGCATTTTTCAGTTCTGAAAATGGTCTAGATCGAACGGTCATTTTCGTAATGAAAATGGTTCGATGGATTTCTGATGTACCATATACAATGATTCCCCTTGTGGCCAGTGTGGGGGGATGGGCTAGGACAATCTCTCTTCTTGACGATCACTCTCAGTAGTGGTCAAGAAGACTGGTCTGCCTCGTCAGATAGTCATTCTTTCGAAGCTCACAGTTGTGAGCAGTTTCGAAGAATGGTTCGTTTTGGAGGTTGGTCTAGGACAATCATTTCCTTAGGAAATGGTTCGGACAATCATTCCCTAGGGAAGATTCATTCTCTCGAGGTTGCACTTTTTTTAGTGCCAGAGGAATGGCCCAGATAGGTGAATGGTCCAGGTTCAACAATCAAGGATAGTCATTCCCTAGGGCAGACTCATTCTCTCTAAGTTGCACTTTGTTTAGTGTCGGAGGAATGGCCCAGATAGGTGAATGCTCTAGGATCAGAAATCGAGACAGTTATTCTTCCTTGCTTGAGAAGAATAGTCCAGATAGCTCATCATTGATGTTTTACCTTCTGAGGGCAACTGCTCTTCTAGATCTCATAGATGTGAGTGGAAGAATGTCCCAGATGATTCAATTTATATCATAACAATGTTTTCTGTGCAGGTTGATATCAGATGATATGATTGTTATGGAGACGGTATGTCTCCAAATAGTATATGTATACTACTGTGATGGATGTATTCAATTGATTGTGACTATATGTTACTGATCAAGTATCTGTGTGCTACTTGGTGTGGAAGTGTACCACTAGATTGTAGTTGTGTGCTACTATGGATAGACACAGTTGTGTTCAATTAAATGACATTGTTCCAATTTCCTTGAAAACTATCAATAGTGTTGGAAATGATTATCATCTAGATGGATGATTGATGGACAAAGATTCCCCAAATGAAAAATGGTCTAGGACATTTATTCTTCTAGGACATATGTTTGGATTAGAAGAATGGCTCTTATGTCACTCTATGGAGTGAATGACTTATCCAACATCATGTCTGATTACTCAGATGGAGTATGGTTTTGAGAGATGATGTAGATGATGACACTATGTAGGGACCAATTTAATTAAGTCTAAAAATTTCATAATGTTTAAACAATAAGATTAATCAGCAAGCAATAAGCAATTTCATTCAGCATATAAGTAGCATAAATTTGAATTTATGAACATCAATCTATAAATTTACTTAATCATCACATAACTCATCAAATTCATAATTAAAAATACCTCTACCTGATGCTAATTTCCACTGATCTTGTTGTCCAGCTTGCTGCTTTGTCTAGCCTACTGCTTTGACCAAACCCTGCCCAAACCAACTAACCACCCAGCCAGCTAGGAGCAGGTTGTCCGACTCCCTAGCTCCAGGATACCGTAAGGAATCCTGGCCCCTGTGCCCAAAACCCCCAGCAATGGTTCACCAAAACTCCAGAACCCAACAACAAAACCCAGAAAATATCCAAACCAGAACTACAGTCTTCTCCTCCCCAATAATTCTTCCTCCCCCAAATTCTCATGATAATCCCCTCTCTCGTAGGACTCTTCCCTGTCATATATCCCCCTTCACCGACTCTCCTCCCCTCCTTTAATTACCTTATCCCCTCCTTTATTACCTTATCCCCTTTTTTATTATCTTATCCCCTCCTTTATTATCTTATCCTTAACCTGCCATACGTAAAGTTTCATAAGGATTAAATTAAAGTTATTAAGTCCCTTAATTTATTACCCAAATCATTGAATGTGTTATGTAATTAATTAATTAATTAATTAATCAATCAATCAAAGGTTATAAACAATTAACTAATAATTAATTAATTAATATTATTAATACTAATCATTGTTTAACTAAAACCAAATTAGGACAATTAATTATCTAATTAATTTTACTTAATAATCCCTATGCATATATTTAACCAGGGTTGTTACATACACCCACCCTTCAGGAAACTTTGTCCCGAAGTTAAGGTATCTCATGATACAAAGTAAAAGAAACATGGTTCACACATTCATGACGATTAACTAACACTATTAGTAAGTAAGCCAAGAAAACTCATACATACTAGTGTACATGTACAAGAAATGCATGTGTAACTAGTACATACAAGTCTCGTGCATGTAGTAATAATCAATAACTATCACCCTTATAGTATTTTATGTATGCATCCAATCCAATCAACAAGACTATTCTTTTATAAAGGACAATAAACCAATCAATTGTTTGTGAAATCCCTTAATTACAATTATCTAGTTCAACAATTTTATTTAGACAAATGTGGTTTAGTTACGTAATTATGAATATTCATATATACATTTTCTCTCTTTTTTTTTTTAGAAGGGAAAAAACAATAAATTCCACCATAAGACAAATCTCCATACTTTCTCAACTATTTCTACTCATCCTTCCTCCCTAACTTACTTCCATCTTCATTCCTATCCTTCCTCTGCTGGACTATCTTGGAGTGTCAACTATATTGACCTAACTCCAAATAGAACCCGTAAGCGGAAGTGTCACTATCTTGACCAAGCTTCCCCAACAGGCAACTGACAGTCATCATCACACGTCTAGGGGAGCGTGAGCTAACATCATCCTCCCATGACTTTAGGTTTTGGAGGATACACGGTGGGAAATGCCTCCACCCCTCCTAATCATAACTAGGGTCCACACCCTACAATGGAACATACAGTGGCACCGTGTTGCTTGGAGTTTTGTCATCATTTATTCGGTTTTGGGTAGTCTCATCACCTGATATCCTGCACTGGTTCACATATCATAGCAATGCATCCAAACCAATATATTTTCACATACAAAGATTCATACCATAATGTTTCTCGGCTAGTGGTCATGACATCCACTTTCATCATCCTTATCCCTTGGCTATTTCATAGCCCATAACCTGCAAATTAATCTGTAACAAAAAATCACACATTTTTATGCATTATCATCATGTAATTGCATACTATCATCGTTTCAATTCGGTATCCTTGTACTGAAAACTTAACATCAAAGTTTTCAAGTTAGAAATAGATCTCATAATGTCCCATAATTCAATTTCGACACCCATTCATAAAATTATCATTTATCAAATAGATTACATCATATCCCACATCATTCTACTAGCATTTAAACCTTCATAGGATTCACATTCATACAATATGTCACATCATATCCATCATCATCAATAACACTTAAACATTCATAAAATTGACATTCACATAGAAGATCACATTATATCCATCATCATCAATAACATTTAAACATTCATAAAATTTACATTCTCACAATATATCACATCATATCCATCATTATTCAAATACCTATAACATTCATAAAGGTTCATATGTCTTAAAAGTTTAAGTGTATCATTTAATAGTTTCACTGTGAATAGAAAATAATATAAGTAGGCCTCAGGAAATCCTGGTTTTCTAAGTCAAAAGGTGGTGTTACATACACCCAAACTTCGAGAAACATATTTTCAAGGTGGTAAAAAAGGTGAGGGATAGTCTCGTCGTAATGTCTTGGAGTCTTCCCAAGTAGCAGATCCTGGACTATACTTGTCCCATTGGACCTTAACTTGGTCTACCAGACGGTTCCTGAGCTGTCGGACTCTATGGCCCAATATTCGTAATGGTTATACCATGAGAGTTCCCACATCCGATACCTGCAATTCCTTCCAATTTAGTTTATGTGATTCATCAACAACATAATGACGTAAAACAGATACATGAAAAACATTATGAGTTTTATGCAAGTGGGGTGGTAGTACAAGAT